>LPNX010440073.1:194573-222626 GCA_001517045.1 Pseudotsuga menziesii
AAAATTCATAAGGTTAGGCCAAAGGATGACTACCCACTAAACACTATGACACTTTGGATATGGAAAGGGGATAATGAATATAGCCATATGCCGAACAAACAACAACAAAGGGGATGATAGTGCCTCACAAATTGGTGAACTACTTCATAGGTGTTTACTCATTTTGACAAATTCTCACAATCCAACTCAATACAAGTAAGGCCAACAATCTTTAGATATAACTTTTAGGAGCCATTGCATTTTGGGCCTTTTATTTTACATAGCTTTTGTCCATGTATTTTTATACGGACTTTTATCATTTAGGCTTTATGCATTCATGTATGTTGAAAAACACTACTTTTCATGAATGTTTTAAGATATTTCATTGCAATATTTTTCAGATCCAATTTCATTAGGCTAGCCTTGCATTCACGTATGTTGAAAAACACTACTTTTCATGAATGGGATTTTTTTATAAGATATTTATTTTATTTCCAAATACATTGTATTGATGGAAACACTACTTGTTTCAGGTAAGCAAACACATCCTAGGAAACTCAAAGCCGAGACACAAATAAATAGGGAGGCTTGCCCAACAAAGGCTCTAGCAGGGAAAGGTCCTCCATGCCACAATTCAAGTAGTAAGTTGGGCTAAAAAAAAACTGGAAGGTAATGGATGGGTGGAGACAATGAATGATGAAACCAATACTAGCAAGCCAAAGTATGGTGGGAAAGACTACCTATATTATCCCTAAGGAGGGTAAAACCAATGAGTATAGGTCAAGAACTTCAAACTCTGAGTAGGGACATCAATACATAATACTGATACATCCAAGTCCACATATGTATATGAACACGAGATCATGATACTAAATGCTAACACATGTCACAAAGATGAGTATAAGAAAAATGATAACCATAACACAATATAATATAATCCAAGTCACAATCATGCAAATAATCCATTTGAATCAATATCTGTCCAATGAGAAACACTGATGCAAATCTGGGTACTGCTAAATGCTCTGCACATGACCAAATGGCTACATCATTCCTCAAATCTGAGTGTCCCGAGACTTAGTCCTGGCATGGGAGAGTACTATAGTCCATCAAATAAATAATGATCCATCATAAATGCTCATCTCAACATCTCATATGTAGGGGATTTGGCTGAAAAAATGTACTGAATCTGAAAAATAGAATATGATATCCCGGCTACTATATATGTGATAACAGGGGGATCATTACAAACGATTGAATTTCATAATTTTCTTCCCCAATACCGTTCTTTAACAATTCCTTAACCAATTTGATAATTGCAAAGCACAAATATAAGCATGCATTGTTTAAACTACCAAATCTTCCCTCAGTTTGGGTTTAACAACCCTGATTTAACCTCATTACCAGATCCGATGGTCCTAAATTGATCCGATTGTAAAATTCCACTAGTTCGGACCATTTCCTTTCGATCTTGACACCCCCATGCCAATTCTACCTTTTTTCGTACAAACTAGAAGTAGGGAATTAGGGGTTCAACATTTGTTTGTTCACAAAACCATGTTGAAGTTTTGATCCTAATATCGATAGTTGGGAGTCATACAAGCAACTAAAGAAGGCATATGCCTTTCGGATTTCCGCAATAAGAATTATGGAAGTCGAGAGTCGACACCATAAATTCATAACCAACTCATCTACATGTCAATGCGTCAATTTAGAATCGACTCATCAGGAAATCGATGTGCTAGAATTCAAAACTGACTTGTCAACATGTAATCAACTACTCATATAAGGTCTGACACAACGATCTATGGTCATGATTTCCCCAATTTTTCAGAACACTTAGCCAAATTTCTCACTTTTGATCATGACCTTTGTATTGAAATCAATGGCCTCGATTCTGTATTGGGCTGGCAATCAACATACACGATTACTTTGTTTTACACATTCCAACTCATCAAGTCTTTGTATGCTTGAAATGAGCACCTAGTGCATGGTACAAAAGCTAACGAAGCATCTTCTGAAATTGAATCTCAAACACTTTAATCTTGGTGACACTACATTATAAATCAGGAAAATTGGAAGATATATTGTATATCTTGTAGTGTATGTAGATGATTTGTTGATGACAGGGATCGATGAAATCTACATTGCGTGCATATAGAAAGAATTGAAGAAAGGTTTTGAATTGACATACTTGGGACATCTTCACTACTACTTAGTAATGAAGTGACTTGAAATCCAAATTACATATTCAATTCCCCAAAAAGTACATTGGGGAGCTGTTAAATAGGTTTGGCACAACAAAGTGTAACCCTCTCTCTACTCCAATGGAAAAGAACTTGAATCTCACATAAAAAGAAGTGAATTAATTTGAGGATTCAACCAAATATAGAGAGCTTTCCAAAGATACACCTTTGAGTACCTTCGAGAAAAATTTGGAGTCATAATATCTCCTAATTGTTTTGATCCATATTGAACAACACATCAGCTTGACAAGGGGAGAAGTAATACTACAAGGAGAACCATTTTGCATTGATGCTAAAGGGGGAGAAGAAGAACAAGGAAGGAAAAGGAAGGCTGCCCTAAGGGGGAGATGTTAAACTAGCAGCAACAAGGAAGGTATTCTTGCATTCATGTGTTCTTGCATGCAAAAGACTTAAATTAGGAAGCCAATTGTATTTAATTATCTTTCCTAAAATAATTAAAGTGATCTAATTGTTTATTGACTTTAAGTGAAAGTGAAATTAGGGTTTTCACTTTTCCTAAAGTTATAAAAGAGGGACCAATTGGTGGAGAGGACACAGTTACATTTTGACAGAGACAGAGGAAGAAGTGTGAGAGAGAGAATTTTGGCAAAGCAGACGAAGGAGCACTAACTATAATATCCCGATTTTGACCCCGTTTCATTAAAATTGTATATGATGTAAATAACATTATTAAATCATGGTGATGAGCTCAAGACCAAGGACCTACCATGGATTTAGCATTTTATGTATGGACAATTAAAATCAATACATATGGTTATCATGCTAGCCAGGCACAGTATAAATCGAGACATCACGTAAATATTAAAATTAATAAAAATACGTGACAATTAGCTATGTCAATGCAACAAAGAAATGGGGGCATGATTTCACAAGGAATATTGAGGGAAAATATTCAAACCCTTGAGCCAATAGGGTTGAGCCAAATGTCAATGGGAGAACCCATAAAGCTGTCAACTACCTTTTTTGTCTTAAGTGCCCAATCATTTATTTCTTCCAAAAGCTAGTTGAGGAAGTTAATGCCTTGGGAATAGAAGAGTATGGCAGTCAAATTCATATTGGGAAATGCCATGATTTTTGGAAATTGAATTTTGACTTATGGGGAAAGTTATCACCCAGAAATGACTGCCCATTCCATTCTTCATTCATGTTTTTTTCTTCCTCACGCAGCTAAAGCTACATGTACGTTTCCCTTCACGTTTTCGACAGTTTTCTTCATTTTTTCTCCATGGATGGGAAGTCATTTTTATAATGATTAGTATTTGGGAAGATAGATTTATGATTTGGGGCTTTATAGAGGTCATTTTTGCTCCCCTAATTCCCATTGACGTTTTCTAAATTCAAATTCATGATTTTGGGGTTTGCAGAGGTCATTTTTTCCCATCATTGTGTTCTGAAATCGAATTGTTCACACAGGGTCGTTTTTCCCATTTATCATTTTAGATTTTGGTTCCCAGGACGTTTTGTCCATACCCAAAACTTGTGTTTTGTTGTTCTGTAAATACTTGCTTTAGTATGAACTATTAGGAGTGGAAGATGCCATAATTGGCTTGATAAACCTAGTGAAGAGAGGAACCTCACGGAAAGATCAAGAGGGGCTGTATATTCTTTTATGCACACCTTGAAGAAAATTGGAAGGGAAGGTATGGCCTGAGGGACTGTGTAGCACTGAAGGCGATACTTGCTTATGTTGGGTGTGTAAATATTATGGAGGCCAAGCCAGATATTGTGTAGGTGTCCATATCTATGTGGTTGAGCTCACTATCTTAGCAATTCTACCTTTCCACTGCCTTAGCAGCCCGATAAACCCAAATGTATTTGGATTGGCTGAACTTTGATGTGTATTTGGCTATGTGTGAGCCTGATGTTCCCTAGTTCCTTATGGAAATCATGCCCAACTCGGGGGTGGTAGTTGTGCTGAGATATTGATGAGTAAAACTGGCCTATGGTTGGGTGGAATGTTGTAGTGACATAACTAGTTGTGAGACATGTTACTTTAAAGATAAGTATTCTCTGTGTATTTAATTTCTGCAAATGTATTTGTTTAAGAATTATTATGAACATGATGAATGTGTTGAAATGAATTTGCTTCTGTTGTATTTTCAATTTTTATACATTTGCATATGTTTTTATTTCAATGAATTTTATGTTTATGTTCATGGGGATAGACCCCCAGTCAGATAGATGACAATAGTGTAGCCATGTCCTCTCCATCATAGAGATGAGGGGAGGGAAGAAAAACCTAAATTGCAGAGGAAAGAGACAAGATACTTTGGTAGAGGTACACCATACAACAACAACAACACCGTACAAATGTACATCAACAGGTCGTACAACATCAAGCTTCCTTGGGAACCGTGTCATCTCACAGGCTTTTCTCAGTGATTTTTGGATGTTTCGATTTTTCCATCTAGGGCATAAATCGATTTTTTGATATTGTAAAAGATCTGTATTTTCTTAATAAAAATATCCTCTCATACTGCTGTGCCAGTTTTCCCATCTGGGGTTTTTTCTGGGGGTTTCTATCCAAAAATATTGTGTCATTTCTATTGATGTGATTGATGTTGTAAATGGTTCTCAATTTTATATTCTGCTGCATACTGTAAATAAGTGAATGTGTGGTTATTTTAGTTAAATTTAAAATATACTCTTTTATCCCTAGTTTTTATTTAAAGGAAAATTTACATGGTATCAGAGCTGAGGTGAGCGAAAGCTTGGATATTTGCAGCAGCAGTGATAGATCAACAACATATCTATAGGAATACACAAACCTAGACTTCCAGATCTAGTGTTTGATAGGTAACACTTCACTATGGTCATGCAGTTGAGAGTTGAGGATATACTTCAGGGGGCACATAACTTTCCTACATGGAAAAAGGATCACAAGGATCCTAGATTTCAGTGATGCAAAGGAGTACATTGAATCCACAAAATCTGCACCCATTGATACGACATATCTGATAGCTTGGAAGAAGATTGATTCCAGATCTATGTTGATCATCATGGATGGAGTGAAGGACCATATATTCCCTCACCTTTATGGTAAGAATACCACAACAGAGATGCAGACAAATTTGTAGAGTTTGTACCAAAGCAAGAATGGGAATCAGAAGATGATGCTGCAAGAGAGGATGCGAAACACTAATATGGCTAAGGGAGAAGAAGTGGCACCTTATCTCACAAGACTCACATAGATCAGGGATAATTTTGGAGCTATTGGATCTAAGAAAATGGATGAGGATCTTGTTCGGATAGCCCTCAATGGATTCTTTAAGACATGGGACACCTTTAACAAAGGTGTTGTGGCTATGGAGAAGCTCCCTGATTGGTAGAGACTATGGGATGAATTTTTGTAGGAGGAGACTCTCATGGTTCAAGGATCAGGCTCATCCAGCAACGCCCCATAGATTGTGGATGAGGAGGCTCTATCTCTTATAGGGAATATCAAGGGTAAGGCAAAGAGGAAGAAGGATGTGTTGTTGCTACAACCGCTTCCGCAAAATTTTATAATTTTAGGGCCCATCCTTCTATTTTTGATTTTAAGCCTTCCTTAGAAAGGTTCTAATTCTTTATTTATTTTCTTTCCAAAACTTAGTTTTTCTTTGATTTAAGCCAAAAGGTCATTTAACTAAGTTTGAGAACTCAGGGTTTTCTTTCGATGTGTCCAAGGAACTCATTGCATTTAGCTGACACATTGGAAGAACTCTGCATTGTTGTCCGACCTATCAAATCAATTCGTCCACTTTTGCCGATGTATTGGAAGAACTCAACAAGTTTTCCCGACATGGTCGCAAACCACTGATGAGTTGCTTCTGATTTTCTTTGTTCGGTTTTGTTTTTTTGGGCGAAGACTAGACATTTTTTTATCAAGTCAAAAGGTGCATTAGAAGTGTTTTTTAAGTTTCGCCGATGTTTTATATTGGGAGAGTTCTCTGATTTTATCCAATGCTATCGGAAAAAATCATTGTTTGGAGCCGAAAAAACTCATCTTTTATAGTTGAGAGCGATGCATCGCGAGGTTTCCATTGGATGACTTAGATGATTTCAGCTGACAGTATCAGTGAAACTCAGGTTTTAGAGCCAACACCATCGAGAAAACTCAACTTTCACAACTGATACATTGGAAAGTTAGGAAAAGTCTCTGAAGAGCCATGGACATTGGAAAGTATTTGTCTTAACCTTCACCGCACCTTTTGTTTTTGTTATTAGAACCGTAGATATGTGAATGCCAAACCTTGGGGTTTTTATGATGAAACTACTACAGGTCGGGTGTTTCACCGTCCACATATTGTGTAGATTGAGTTTATCAGTAGATGAGTATGCGGTGGTAGAGAAACCCTTGGCAGATTTTGACTTTGGGTATCATTGGATTTTAAAGATTCATCCTAGGGTTTCGTTGCAAATGATGCTTTTCTCCTTAGGGCCATATCTATCATGTAAAGGGTTTTTGTGGGTTTTAGCTTCAAACCAGGGTTTCAAGGTTCCCCAAAGTTCCCAAGGTTTCGAGCATATTAATTAATTTCTACATTTTTGTGGATTATTCTCTTACCTTTGGAAGTCAAGTCAAGAGGTCTCAACGTTTTGGTGTTTTTAAAGCTAAATGAATAAAGGTTGTAAATTCTACAAACAGTTAGCATTAATATTTTGAAAAACCAGTGATGTAACTCCCAAAATAATATATACACCTATGATGATGAGTTTCATTTAAACTTTTTCCAAACATTCATCCTTGCTACAAGTATAAAATGACTAGGCAATATATGGGGAGTGATTTCTCTTTCTGGCACGAAACTGTTTCTGAGTGGCTAACAATGAAATGGTAAATACTATCATGTTTTCTTATACCATGTTATACATTGGATATATTCTCATATTTAAAAATAATAAGTGATTCTTTGAACAATGATTAATATATTTTGTAGATGGATTCTCATTTTGGTTATTCCATGTTAATGAAAATGCATGTTGTTTTTAAATCATTCATATGACTAAGACATATTTTGTTGTGCTCATGCTATAGTTTTAGTCCTCACCTTACACCATGCCTAAGAAGAGCGGAAAGAAGAAATCCAAGGCCACCAAGGCTAATTCATACGTAGAGATTATCTCCAAGACTGAAATCATATATGAAGATACTAAAGCCATCACAGGAGACAAACATGAGTTTAAGTTGGGTGAAATATATCATATGATCAGAGACCAGAATGTCCTTGATGCAGGACTGGAAGATATGAACTTGTATGCAAGTATACAAAACTTAGGCATCAATAAGGTGACCACGCGACCAGAGCTTTTTCTATGTGCTAAAGTAATTGGATGGATCCTACCTTGGACAGACCCATCCATGACGATTGTTTCCAACATAGAAGGGGAATATTTTTCTTCCTTCACTCTGACATGCATAGTCAGAGCTTGCAAATTACCAACCCCATAGATTATGATGTCAGATGAATGGGTTAAAAGTGTGGAGTTGGACATTATGGACTATGCTAAAATGATGATGATCGCAGGTAAACAACTACGATAGAAATATATTGGAAAATATGAGATTGCAATATTACATGCCCCTTATGGGGTCATAGCCCTAATGCTTAACATGCTAATTAGCCAGGAAAATGGGATATTCTAAAAGTTAAGTTGGATCTCATTGATGTACTATGTGGCCTTGGAAGGAATAATTTTCAATTGGGTGGACATTATATCAAGCAGCTTGTCCTCATGTATAGCTGTCGCACAGGGAGGGATGAACCAAAGAAAGTCAGAATTATGCATGGCTTCTTACTTGATAGATTGCATTCTATGCTGACATCTATTCCAAAATCCCAATTGTGATTGGGATCACAGTAAGACCCCTATATATGTCGCTTATCAAATTATGTGGGCACACAAATACTCAAGCTTCTACAAGCTGATATGTGAGGAGTTTCTAATGCCTCCATATGATCTTATCTTTCTCAAGGAGCCCGATTGTTTGTCGGAGAATGCCATGGACTTCATATGTGAATATAGAGATTATTATTTCTCTTAGGAAGGTACTTACCTGAGGATGTATGGAGGATCTAGATCCCCATCATTGATGCCTAAATATTCCATGGACTATGTAGTCCACAAGGAAGCAGTTAGAAAGTTGTTCATAAACGGAGTAGGAAATTTTCTATTCAACATGAAAAATGCAGCTTTTCCACCACTGCCCTTTTCTATAGGTAGTTATAAATTTAGTAGGGTCAAGAGCACATCTGAGTTCGTAAAAGACCTAAAAAATTTCCACTTTGGGGAAAAGAATTTCCATAGAAATGAATTGATGGATAAAGTTGTAGACCATTTTGAGTTTCTAGGAGTTTGTTATGAATACTCTCATTATTTTGATAAAGATGAGGAGAGATACAGAAGAGCCATCAACATGACTGCTCTAAGTAAGCGTTTCAAGAAAAATAGCAGCACCATTGGGGGAAGGGGTAACAAAAACACAATAGAAAAGTAGAAGCAACATGAAGAAGATGAAAGGAAATGAACGGAAGATGCTCAGAGGCTGCAGGAAGAAATTGAGAAGCAACAAGTCGAGGAGGCTCAAAGCAAAAGAGAAGAGGAAGAAATATTACAAAACGAATAAAAAGAAAGAGCACAGAGGGAAGTTGAGAAAGAAGCCGAGGAATTGAGAAAGAAGGAGCAAGAGGACAAGGAAAGAGAAAATTTGGACTAGGACACTGCATAGGACAATCCGATGGACCTTCCTACCTCATCAAGTGACACGATCACAGGAGTCCACATTCCTCTTGCTGAACTAGGACTAGTTCCTTTCACTCCATCTGAGCATCATACATTGGCATGCTTGGACAATATATTCTTTGACAAGGGAAAGGAAAACTATTTTTAAAAGGTCAGAAAAAAGTTTAAAGATCGACACTCAACCTGATGTGGTCACAGTGACCAAGAAAAATGTTGTGTAACACACCAATCAAGAACCCAAATTCCTAGAATCTGTAAGTATAACAACCGCACAGGAAAATGTGGATAATGTTGACAAGTTGGTGGAAAATGCAGAGCATTATAAAGAAAATATGATCAAAATGAAAGATACTTTTGTGAAGGAAAGAGGAGAAGGTCGAGAGTTAAAAAGGAAGCACGAGTCTACACTATCCAAGAAGGAGAGTCTCCAAAAGGAGTATCAAGATCTGGAAATAGAGAAGGATGCATATGTGGTACAAGTGACAATTATGGAAGGGGAGAAAAATGTTTTTGAAGACAAAATTGTAGAACTGGAATTACAAAAATCCACAACAATCCGTCAAGTGGAAGAACTAAGAGACCAAGTAGAGGAACTGGTAATACAGAGAGGATATTTTGAAGCTCAACTGAAGATAACAAATGACAGGAAGCCAGATATCACCCCTTTGCATGATCAAACCTACATAATCCGAAGGAAAATCCATCAAGTCCAAGTAAAACTTGCAGAGGATATATATAAGGTCACATAGGCGGAGACAAGGTTGAATGAAATTGCAGCATTATCACTTGATTTTAGAACAAGGCTATTGAAGGTTGCAGAAAAGGTTCAAAGCTACCTGGCCTAGATGGAGGTCGATTCAACATTCCACGAACATTTGACTCAAAAGAAAACAAGATGTACAAAGATAGAATTAGTACTTTTGGAATTTTGCAATAAATCTTCTTTAATAGTCAGTAATGGAATCAAAGAAACTTTGGAAAGATGCATAGAGTTCTACAAAAAAATTCACCTGGTTCACAATAAGTTCCATATTTTTTTGGCAATGAAGATTAAGGACTTCCCAGATAAAGATCAACATCCGAAGTTTCTACAAGGCGGATTGTTTGAAGATGAACAATACATTCAGAAGATGAAGATCATAAGTGAAGAAGATGTTAAGACTTGGATTACACAAGCCTCCATCAATAATCATCTATTGGAAGATCTGTACAGGTTGACTCCAACAAAAGTGACAGATGTGGAGTCATAGTTGGATATACATGAAGTAACTGTTAGATTGCTGGAACCAAAAGATTATCAAACTATCGAAGAAGAAGCTAATGCGTGGGGTGAAAACATTTGAAGACCAACTGGGCCTACTTGATGCTTTGTCTTTTCTGTATTTTGTCACTTTATGTAATTTATTATTTCCTTTTCCTAGTGGAAGGCACTAAGGGACAAAATTTTGGAAGTCCTAAAGATACGGAAGTTCTGAAGTCAGGGAAGTCAAAGAGTCATTTGTAATTGCATTATAAATATAGGTAGGAGGTAGAATAGAAAGGACTTTTGCTGGCATAAGACGGCTAGATTATTTTGTAATAAGAACTATTTTTTCTACTAATAAAGAAAGACAATTTTGCTGGGAGAGGACAACATGGGGATTTGCATGGATTATGTGGAATCTCAAATCTAGAACTACTTTTATTGATTGTCTGTATACTGTGAGATTGTTTTGAACTTATGAATTATTTCTTTAAACGATGAATGCTTTTTCTTTTCATATAAAATTCTGCGTACAAATTGAGTAATGAATGTTTTCTTATTTCAAAGCTATCTTTGTTAATATTTCTACTGTAATTATGTGTATAAAATTAGGAAAGCTATCTGCTAAATTCATTATGGATAACTACATTACATTAATCTATACCTTTTAAATTTGCTCCCCATGGGATAGGATAGATTGGATTAGAATAGATTTAATTTGTTTAGATTCAGATTTTTAGAAATGATTGAGGAGCAAGAGTGATAAGACGAGAGGTAAGAACCTACACATCACTTGTGAGGATTTTGTTCATCAATCACCTGCATTTTGCTTAGGAAGTTTCATTTCACCCTTAAAAGGAAAAATACATAAATGGTGGATCGAGCCGCAATCGGTAAGACTTAAACAAGTTTTAATTTCTATGGTAGTCGGGCCGCTAACCAGACGGGTTCCCCACACCAAACGGTGAATGAACTAGTTGGGATCGATTATCAGGGTGAATCCCTACTGTCAATACATGGGAATTTTCTAGGCATAAAAAAATTTGGTGCTAGAAGGAGGGATGCCAGTCCATGCCTTGCAGAGGAAGTCTGTTTGCAAGAAACTATTCCATTGGAAATACGTCTGAAACTACATTTCCTAAATATTTCATTCCTGAAGAAAATTTAGGTTCTGAAGTAGAAGGTTTAGAATGTATGTACGCTATCCTGTTTTAATAATTTGATCACTTCTGAAGACACACGAGATCTTACGTTAAGAAACTTGGAGGATTGAAAGCAATCCATGCATTACCAAGAAGGCGAGATCCTAAGAAAGTAATTTCTTATACTCAAGATTCTATCCTTGTGGAAAATTTAGAAGAGTTGGTGGATTTATGTATCCAAGAAATCATCCAACCTCTTGATCAGTTGGGACTTGAGTCTCCTGCAGTTCACTCTCCACTACATTCACCACCTTAGTCTCCACAACAGACTCCTCATCAAGTTATGGATACTTCCAATCAACCAACATGGAGGGACAGAACACCACTTAATCTGGCCGCACCTTTGCATGATTTTCCTAAACACCCAGACATAGTGTTACCAAAATTTGACCTTGGAAAAGGCATTTCCGTAGATTATTTGAAATTATTTTTCCTAGCTCTGGAACTTTTAAATATTGAACATGAAGATGTTGTATGCATACTTTTTCCACATACTTTTGAACCTAAAGCATCTTCTTGGGTTTTTAGTTTGCAACCCAATTCATTAACAACTTGGGACACCTTTGAAAGGGTATTTAAAAGAAAATTTGGTAGTAAACAAACTCTCGCTACCCTTATGAAATAATTGCTATCCCTGAGAATGGAAAAGAAAGAAAAGGTTCAAGATTTCAACCAAAGGTTTACTAATAACTTGTGCAATTTTAGTGCTACAACCAAACCGACTATGGATTTATTGGTAGAATATTATACCACACCACTATCCCCACAGCTATCAATGTTTGTGAAGAGGGCAGTTAAGCTAAGACTGGCGGAAAATTTTGAAGAAGCCAACAAAGTAGAAGCTGATATGGATAGTAAAGCAAAACATACTTCAGAACGAGAAGTATAGACCATTAATGGTAAAATAAACTTTGTTGTTAACTAGACCTAAATAAGAACACTCGAATGAATTGGAAAATGTGCTCAAGATGGTACAAAAGTTATTGAATAAGATAGTAGACCTAGAAAAGGACAAAGAAGTTAGTTCATCGAAAAAATAGTTCAAGCCTTATTTCAAGAAAAGGGAAGAAAGTGGACAGTCTCAACCGCCTATGTATAATTCTTCCGTTTTGAACTTTAATGAGGTAGGCATGGACCATTTATGTACTTTACATTAAGAGCATCATTATGAAAAGAGTTTCACATAGTGGATAAACTCAATGACTTTGGTTATGAATCAACTGTTAGATTCCCAATTAACAGAGCCTGGGGTGGAATAAGAACAAAGCAATGAACCAGAAGAAGCACATGAAGAAACCGCAATGGTATTAGCGGATTGTGTACCTACATTGGGGATAAATGAAGAGGATCCTACTGAAGTGATTCAAATATCATCAGTTAATGTTGCAAGTAGGAGTAAAGGGCCAGTAATAGATGAAAGTTCAGTACTACCTAAAATAAAGAATATGCAAGAAAACATGAAGAAAATTATCAGTGCTACCCAAACAACATACAAGTCTAATTCGATAAACATAAAAGAGACAAACCCCGTAGTCAGTAAGACTGTAAAGACCATGGTAAATAAAACAAAAGGCACCAAGAAAGGTCTCATAGAACATGGTATGGGGTATGATATAGTAGAGGACATTAAGAAAACAAAAACAAACATTTCTCTATTTGAACTATGTAATTTTCCCTAGAAAAGAAAGAAACTTCTGGAAGATTTTGATCCACAACCCAACAGTTCCACAAAAGACGTTGAATATGATTCTGAAATTAATGCAGCAAGCATTGGAGGAAAATCCAAATCCCAGACTTTGCCTTTCCTATTATCATTTGATATTTTTAATCATAATGTGCATAATTGTTTGGTAGATTCTAGGGCCTCATCTAATGTGATGCCACTCTCGATATGTAAAAATATTAATGGTCAACCCACACCATCCTCATGTAGGATCATTCAATTGGATAGATCTTCCATCAAAGTAATACAGAAAATAAAAGATGTGTTAATTCGGTTATCCCCAGATGATAGAGTTTTCCAGTTTATAGATATCATGGTAGTAGATATACAGGAGGCCTATGGATTGATATTGAGTAAGGACCAGTCAACGAAATTGAATGGTTAATTTGCAACTAATTTGTCTCACATGTCGCTACCATATAAGAATACTCAAAATCAGATTAAGATAACGAGGAAACCACATATGAAGCATAATGTAACTCAGTTGGAAGGAAAGAATGAACCTGTAAACTTCTTGTCTTCGGTTTTTTGAAAATACCTTTTAGAGATTGAGCTAGGGAATTATCAAGCTGAAGAGGCTAACTATGAATTAGACACACAGTCCAATCTCCTTCAAGTTTCTCGGATTGATGATATTGACTGTAATATAGTAAGTTTAGTTACTGAAATAGGAAGTAACACTAATTCGATAGACTTAGAAGATAGGTTTTGGTTTTTATATCTTAATGGTTCCAAAACACAAGAGGGATTAGGAGCTGGTTGAGTCCTGATTGACCTAGAAAAGAATAAACAGTTTCACTCTTTTATACTAGAGTTTGAATGCACAAACAATACTGCTAAGTATGAATCTCTAGTCCAGGGCTCGAAGAAAGCCATTGAACTTAATGTTAGGAACTTAAAAGTTTTTGGTGATTCGGAGATAGTAATTAGGAAAATAAAAAATACAATTCATTGCTTATCACCACACCTAAAAGGATATCGAGCTAAATTTTGGAATCTGATTTCATGTTTTAATGCTTTTAATATATACTCAGTTCCTAGATTACAAAATGTCGTAGCTGATTTTTTAGCTGTTTCTACTGCCATGTTAGTGCCAACTAATAACAAGTGCTCTATTGAACTTATTTTTAGGCCATCAGTAGCATATAATATTACAAAATTAAGGGTGTTTGATGATGATGAACAGATTATTGATTTTCTGACAAATGATGAAGCTTTCAAAGATTCTGTAATCGATGATGAAGAGCATCAGGAAAATATATAGAAGGGAGAAGTAACCAAAGGAAACTTGATGCCCAAAGGAGTAAGGACACTGGAAGGAATGTTTGATTTACATAACAAATTAAAAAAACCTGCCAATGTCAAAACAAATAGTTCATCCATGCAATATGAACTAATAAATTTAGGGATGGAGGCTGAGCCCAAGTACGTGAACCTGGAAAAGTGCTGCTCACCTGGAGAAAGGAGACGGTTTATTAATTTGTTTCATACATATAAAGATACATTTTCTTGGACATATGAAGAACTAAATACATATGACACCCATATCATTCAGCACGTTATTCCTATTAAAGTGGGCATAAAACCATTCCAACAACAACTAAGGAAAATGCATCTAAAGCTGGAACCTTTAATCCAAAATGAGGTAAAGAAATTACTTGATGCAAAGATTATTTTCAGAGTCTGACATTCTAAATGGGTAGCCAATTTGGTTCCAAGTAACAAAGAAGTCAGGTGAAATAAAGTTATGTGTTGACTTCTGAAATCTGAACAGAGCTTCAGATAAAGACAATCATCTTGTTCCACTGATGGAACAAATTCTCCAGATGGTATCAGGTTCAGAATTGTTCTCCTTACTAGATGGATTTCCAGGCTATAACCAAGTATTGGTGGTTGAACAAGATAGGCTAAAAACTATGTTTCAGACAAAGTGGGGAACATTTTCTTATAGAAGAATTCCCTTTGGTCTCATAAATGTCGGAGCTACATTTCAAAGGGCCATGGATATCACATTCTGGGATTGATCGACCACTATGTAGTGGTGTAATTAGACAACGTGATAATTTTCTCTAAGAAAAGAGAAGATCATGATTTTCATTTAATACAAATTTTCGATCGCTATAGAAAACATGCCATATCTTTAAATCCGCAGAAAAGCATTTTCATAGTTTTAGAAGGAAAACTGTCGGGTCATATTATTTCAAAGAAGGGAATCTCCATAGACACAGAAAGAATT
The DNA here is from genome assembly GCA_001517045.1 of Pseudotsuga menziesii. Taxonomy (NCBI): domain Eukaryota; kingdom Viridiplantae; phylum Streptophyta; class Pinopsida; order Pinales; family Pinaceae; genus Pseudotsuga; species Pseudotsuga menziesii. The sequence goes on from LPNX010440073.1 coordinate 209,947, forward strand.
GAAGTTATATCTCAAATTCCCTTACCACATAATAAAAAAGCTATGCATCATTTATGGGTACAATGAATTTTGTTTGAAGGTTTGTTCCATAATTTGCACAAATCATGAAGCTTTTGCAATAAATGGTGAAGCAAAGTGCGCAATTCAAATGGACTGATCTTGAGAAGGTTTCCTTTAATGACACCAAAGCAACAATAACTCATGCACCTACTCTAAGCAGTCCTGATTTTGAAAAGGATTTTATTTTGTATACTTTTGCTTCAGACAACTCATTTGCACCAGTCCTCACACAGAAGGGAGAATTGGGAGATGAGTACCCAATATAATTCATGAGCACTGGATTACAAGGGGATGAATTGAATTGCCCTACTGTAGACAAAAAAGTGTACATGGTTTTTAAAGGAGTAAACAAATTTAGACCTTATATTTTGAAAAATAGAATTAATGTTATCGTCCCTCATCCAACTGTTAGGTCCCTCTTCGTATAGAAGGAATTGAGTGAGCGAAGAGGTAACTCAGTAACAACATTGCAAGAATGCGATTTAGAACTCAAACCAAACACTATCATTAAAGGCCAAGGACTATGTAATTTAATTGCGGAAGGTCATACTAATGAAGATTGTGATTGGGAGAATGAAGCGAAATTAAACATGATTGATGTATGCCCTGTCTTTACTGCTCCTGAATCTTGGTACAGGGATCTAGTACATTACCTCTAGGAAGGACATTTACTGGAGCATTGGAATTCTAAACAATGAAGGGAACTGTGTTTGAAGTCAAATTCACACCAGATAATAACTGGATTTGTTTTCAGAAAAAAATATGATGGAGTGTTCCCGAGATGCATCGAGCAAGAAGCCGCTTCCAAAGTAGTTAAGGAATTGCGTGATGGTCTCGTAGGAGGAAATTTATCTGGAGATATGACCGCTTATAAAATCCTTATAGATGGCTATTATTGGTTGACATTATTCAAAGATGCTCATTCTTATGCGAGAAAATGAGATGTGTGTCAAAGAAGAGGTGGTAGATTGTCCAAAGCAGCTGGACCATTATAGCCCGTCATTATTTCAGAGCCTTTCGCACAGTGGGGTATAGATTTCATTGAGGAAATCAATCTAAATTCTTCACTATAGCATAGATATATTCTCATAGTTATCAATTATTTCACAAGATGGGTCGAAGCGGTTCCGTTGCACAAAGTAAACGAATACGTGGTTATCAATTTTTTACAAGAGAACATTATGACCAGGTTTGGGGTTCCAATTTCCCTTGTGTTTTATAATGCATATTATTTCTCATCCATTAAGATAACTGAATTTTCTTGTGAAAAGGGAATACAATTACATTATTCAACACATTATTATCCTTAGGGAAATGGGTTAGCAGAATCAACGAACAAAAATCTCATCAAAATTCTAAAAAAGACTATTATTGAAAATCAAAGAAATTGGCACACAACACTTCCCAATGCATTATGGGAAGATAGGGTCACCCCAAATAATTCCTTCGGAGTGTCTCCTTATACTTTGGCTTATGGGAAAGAAGCTATTTTTCCCCCAAACATTCTACTTCCATCCTGTCAGTTAGCTCAAGCCTCACAGGGATCTGGTAGTGAAGTATTACAAGCACACATTAACACTCCGCAGAAACTAGAAGAGTCTAGACTTAAGTCTAAAGAAAGATTCAAACAACAACAAGACATTATCAAGAGGTGGTTTGATAAGCAAAAACCCAAGAAAGGGAATTTTGAAATAGAAGACTTGCTTTTAAAATGGGATAACCTGAATGATGAGAAAGGAAAACATACCAAATTTCAACATCTATGGGTTGGCCCTTATCAGATTTCCAAGAAGCTAGGCCCCTCAACTTATAAATTTCAAGATTTACAAGGACGGGAATAGAACCTTCCTGTTAATGGCCTTGTTCTCAAACCATATTTTACCTAGTTCTTTTAGGAATCCGTTTGAACATAAATAAACCCTTTCTTTTCTATTCCCATTTTCTTTTGTTTTTTTTGCTTTCTTTTCTGATTTGTTTTGTTCATTTGATTTTATTTTAGAATAAGCCAACTAAATTTTTGGTGCTTGGGGACATAAGAATCTGAATAATCTCAAAATGATTTGAAATCCAAGAACTGCTTATTGGAATATATATGGAATATTTTGATCAGAGATGAGATTCTTTAATTAATAAACTGCAGATTATAGGGAAGCTATTTCAAGAAACATTGGAGTCTTGTTTAAATTTTGTAAAATAACCTAGGTGTCTAAGGTCTAGAATACTATCTTGGGGCTCCATCAACCTTCACACTAATGTATGTCCTAAGAATCTTGCCGCGATAGAACCACAGAAAGGAAGAAGAACTGACAAGATGTATGGCATTCAAAATAATCCCATGCTACAGAATGAAAGACAAAAGGCCTAAGATAAAGAGTCAAAATTCCAAAATAGAAAATATACATCAAGAAGAGATACTAAAGAAATAAATCAGTAAAATAAATGGATTGCTCAGAAAGGTTCTTCTCTGTCCATGAGTTGAAACAAGTCCTCACTCACACAAAAGGACATTATGGATGGAAGAACCTAAATCGATCTCTCAAAGTAAAAGAAGCAATTAAGGAAGACTCAAAATACAAATGTCTTTAAGCATCAAAGTAATGCGAATAGCATGGGAATGAGTAACAAATGGATACATCTGTCTAACTTTGCCACAATCCTATGGTGTCATACCCGACGACAACCAAAAGACAGAGGTAAAATGAATCTCACATTTTGGCCTCAAGAGATTTATCGGGACTTCTAATCTTGGTTACCCTACCCTAAACGACTACAATCAGTGTGATGCATGAAATATTACATCCCAGAAAAGTCTAGCTTCTTAAAATAATCTTGAAGGGTGCCTTGAAAAAGTTTCTATAGTCAAGTACCAGGTAGCAGTTGTTGTTTTGAAAAGATGTTTTTTTTTTCCAGAGATTTGTGTTCACTAGCTAGTCGCCAATTGTTGCTGTTGCAACTGCTTCCCCAATATTTTATAATTTTAGGGCCCCTCCTTTCATTTTTTATTTTAAGCCTTCCTTATATAGGTTCTACTTCTTGATTTTCTTTTTCCAGCACTTATTTTTTCTTTGATTTAAGCCAAAAGGTCATTTCACTAAGTTTGAGAACTCAGGTTTTTTTTTCCGATGTGCAAGAAGAACTTATCGAGTTTAGCCGAAACATCGAAAGAACTCAACATTATTGTTCGACGTATCTGATCAATTAATCCAGTTTCATCGACGTATCAGAATAACTTAGCGATTTCTCCCCACATGGTCACAAACTACTGACGAGTTGCTTCCAATATTCTTTGGTCGATTTTTTTTTTGGAGAAGTCTTGAGGTTTTTTGATCAAGTCAAAATGGTGCATCAAAAGTTTTTTTTTAAGTTTCACCGATGTTTTATATTAGGAGATTTCTCTGAGTTTAGTCGATGCTATCGACAAAACTCATTGTTTGGAGCCGACAAAACTTAGCTTTTATAGCCGATAGTGATGCATCGAGAGGTTTCCATTGGATGACTTAGATGAGTTCAGCCGACAGTATCGACGAAACTTGGGTTTCAGATCTGACACCATTCCAAAAAATCAGCTTTCATAGCCGATGCATTGGAAAGTTGGGAAAAGTTTCCAATGAGCTGTTGGCATTGTTTGACGAGTTTTAAAAGGTTAGCGCGAAAACAGAGTTCGAGACCATTGCATTTAATCCATTCAACCACTACATTAATTTCCATTTGGGAGATTTATATATATAAAAGCACAGTGAGTTTTTATGGTTTGTTACCTCAGTCCTATTTTGATCACATCAAATCACCACTAGAACTTGGAGCTTTTGAATTGCCTCTTAAAGTGTCGTACCTGTACCAATAGTTGCCAAGCATGACCTAAAATGTATCTTTTGTCCTATCTTATCCTAGAATCTTGAAAGGACTATATTTTTGGAAGTTTAGGGTCACTATGGTGGGTTTTTTATATCAATGTTTGTAGCCTTGCTTTAAAGCTAAATTTCATCCCATAGGGTTTCAGGTTTTAGTCGACCATCAGACTATTCCCGAGTCTAGTTTCCAGAAAACCCTCGACCTCACTAAGCACTCTTCTAGACTTCTAGCCCAACCATCATGGGATATTTCTTAACCTTTGTCGCATCCTTTGGTTTTGTTATCAAAACCGTAGATATGTGCATGTCAAACCTTGAGAATTTTATGATGAAACTACTACGGGTCAGGTGTTTCAGCATCCACATATTGTGTAGATTAATTTTATCGGCAGATGAGTATGAAGTGGTAGAGAAACCCTTGGCGGATGTTGACTTCAGGTATCACTGCATTTTAAAGCTTCGGCTTAGGGTTTCGTTTCAAATGGTGCTTTCCCCCTTAGGCTTATCTCTATCATGTAAGGAGTTTTCACGGGTTTTAGGTTCAAACCAGGGTTTCAAGGTTCCCCAAGGATCCTATGGTTTCGAGCGTATTAAGTCATTTCCGCATTTTTTGGGATTATTCTCTTACCTTTGGAAGTTAAGTAAGAGGTCTCAACGCTTTGGTGTTTTTAAAGCTAAATGAATAAATGTGTAAATTCTACAGAGAATTAACATTAATATTTTGAAAAATCAGTGATGAACTCCCAGAATAATATATACACCTGCGTTGATGAGTTTCATTTAAAATTTTACCAAACAGTCATCCTTGTTGCACATATAAAATGACTAGGCAATCTCTGAGGAGTGATTTCTCTTTCCCGCATGAGACTATTTCTGAGTGGCTAACAATGAAATGGTAAATACTATTATGTTTTCTTATGTCATGTTAGACACTGTCTATAATCTCATCTTTTAAAAGAATAAGTGATTCTTTGAACAATGATTCATATATTTTGTAGCTTGGCTTCTCATTTTGGTTATTCCATGTTGATGAAAATGCATGTTATTTTTAAATCATTAATATGACTAAGACATATTTTGATGTGCTCATGCTACAATTTCATTCCTCACCTCACACCATGTCTAAGAAGAGTGGAAAGAAGAAATCCAATCCCACCGAGGATGATTCAAACCTAGAGATTATCTCCAAGACTAAAATCATATATGAAGACACTAAAGCCATCACATGAGTCGAACAAGAGTTTAAGTTGGGTGAAATATATCATATGATCAGAGACCAGAATGTACCTGATGTAGGCTTGGAAGATATGCCCTTGTATGCAAATATATGAAACTAAAGCATCACTAAGGCGGCCATGCACCCATATATTTTTCCATCTGCTGAAGTAATCGGATGGATCCTACCTCAGACAGAACTGTCCACGATGATGATTTCCAACATAGGAGGGGAATATTTTTCTTCCTTCACTCTGGAATACATAGCTAGAGCCCACAAACTACCAATCCCATAGGTTATGATGACGATTGAATGGGTTTAAAGTGTGGAGTTGGACATTATGGACTGTGCCAAAAGGATGATAGTCGACACAAGTAAACAACTGCGACATAAATCCACTAGCGAATATGAGAATGCAAGTTTACGCACCCCTTACAGGGTCATAGCCCTAATGCTAAACACGATCTTTGGCCATGAAAATCGAAGATTATACAAGTTAATTTGGATCCCATTGATGTACTTTGTGGCCTTGAAAGACACAATTTTCAATTGGGCGGACATTATATCAAGCAATTTGTCCTCATCTATAGATGCCGCACAGGGAGGGATGACTCAAAGAAAGTCATAGTTCTCCATGGATTCTTACTTGATAGATTGCATTCTATGTCAACATCTATTCCCAAAGCTCAATTGTGATTGGGATCGCAACTAAGACCCCTATATACATCACTTATCCAATTCTTTGGGCACACAAATACTCAAGTTTCTACAAGCTGATATGTGAGGAGTTTATAATGCCTCTATATGAGCTTATCTTTCTCAAGGAGCTCGACTGTTTGTTGGAGAACGCCATGGAAGTGATATGTGAATACATATATTATTATTTCTCTCAGGAAGGTACTTACTCGAGGATGTATGGAGGATCTAGAGCCCCATCATTGATGCTTAAATATTCCATAGACTATGTATTCCATAAGGAAGCAGTTAGACAGCTGTTCATAGATGGTGTAGGAAATTTTCTATTCGACATGAAAAATGCATCTTTCCCACCGCTGCCCTTTTGTATAGGCAGTTATAAATTCACTAGGGTCAAGAGCGCATCTGAGTTCGTAAAATACCTAGAAAATTTCCACTTTGGGGAAAATAATTTATACAGAAATGACTAGATGGATAAAGTTGTAGACCATTGTGCATTTGCAGGATTTCATTATGAATACGCTCCTTATTTTGATAAATATGAGGATACATACAAGAGAGACATCAACATGACTGCTCTAAGTAAGCATTTCAAGGAAAAGAGCAGCACCATTGGGGGAAAAGGTAGTGGCAACACAACAGAAAAGCATAAGCATCATGAAGAAGCTAAAAGGAAATGAGTAGAATATGCTCAGAGACTGCAGGAAAAATTGAGAAGCAACAAGCCGAGGAGGCTCAAAGGAAAAAATAAGAGGAATAAATATTACAAAAGGAATCAAAAGAAAGAGCATGGAGGGTAGCTGAGAAAGCAGATGAGGAATTGAGAAAGAAGGAGCAAGAGGTTAAGGACAAAGAAAATTTGGACCAGGACATTGCACAAAACAATCCGATGGACCCTCCTACCTAATCAAGTGACACTATCACAGGAGGCCATGTTCCTCTTGCTCAACTAGGACTGGTTCATTTCAATCCATATAAGCAACATATAATGGCATGCTTGGACACTATATTCTTCGAAAAGGTCGAGGAAAACTATTGTTAGAAGGTTAGAGAAAATTTTAAAGATCGGAAATCAACTTGATGTGGTTACAGTGACTAAGAAAACTGTTGTGGAATGCACCAATCAAGACCCCAAATTCCTGGCATCTGTAAGTATAGCAGTCGCGCAGACGAACATAGATAATGTTAACAAGTTGGCAGAATATGCAGAGCATTATAAAGAAAAGATGATAAAAATGAAAGACACTTTGGTCAAGGAAAGAGGAGAAGGATGAGAGTTAAAAAGGAAGCACAAGGCTACACTATCTGAGAATGAGAGTTTCCAAAAGGATTATCAAGATCTGGAAACAGAGAAGGATGCATTAGTGGTACAGGTGACAATTATGGAAGGGGAGAAAAAGGATTTTGAAGACAAAATTGCAAAACTGGAACTACAGAAATCCCCAACAATCCATCAAGTGGGAGAACTAAGAGCCCAAGTAAAGGAAATAACAATGCAGATAGGATCTTTTGAAGCTCAACTAAATATAGAAAATGACAGGCAACCATACATCACCCCTTTCTGTGATCAAGCCTGCATAATACGAAGGACAATCCATCAAGTCCAAGTAAAATTTGCGGAGGAGATATATAAGGTCAAGTGGGTAGAGACACGGTTGAATGAAATTGCAGTAGTCTCGCTTGATTTCTTAACAAGGCTATTGAAGGTTGCATAAAAGGTTCAAATCCAGCTGACCTGGGCAGAGGTCATTTGAGAATTTCCCAAACACTTGCCTCAAAAGACAGTAGGAGGTATGAAGATAGAATTAGCACTTTTGGAAATTTGCAGTAAATCTTCTTTAAGATTGAGCAATGGAATCAAAAAAACTTTGGAAAGATGCATAGAGTTCTACAAAAAAATGCGTCTAGTTCATAATAAGTACGATATTTCTTCGACAACAAAGATTAAGGATTTCCCAGATAAAGATCAACATTTGAAGTTTCTACAATATATATTGTTTGAAGATGAACAATACATTAAGAAGATGGAGATCATAAGTGAAGAAGGTGTTAAGACCTGGCTTGCACAAGCCTCCGTCATTAATCATCTCTTGGAAGATCTGTACAAGTTGAATCCAACAAAAGTGACAAATGTGGAGACACAGTTGGCTATACATGAAGTAACTGTGAGATTGCTGGAACTAATAGATTGTCTAACTATCGCAAAAGAGCTAATGCATGGGGTGAATACTTTTCAAGACCAACCGGGCCTGCTTTATACTTTGTCTTTTCTGTATTTTGTGTCGAGTTATGTAAAATTGATGTAGAGTTGTTGTAAGGAACAAGAGAAAATTTGGGTATATACTTCCTAATTATAAGAAGATAGATCTCATAAAAATTTACTTGAATAAAATATCAATGAATTGTATCTTAACCTTTCGAATGTTCATGTTGACTATGAAAATTTGTAATATGGATTAACTTATGATATCCATAACACAACTCTAAGTTGAAGTTGTGTTACACTAATATTCAATTGTCATTGTGCTTATATTCAAAATATTCCATGTTAAAGGTTTATTGTCCTAGTGTCCATTCCAAGAATGGAAAAGACTGAATTTGGGATATCAATGTTGTATTATTAGCTAATCTCATAGTTTGATTAAACGTTTTATTTCGATTTGGAAATTGATAAATAATCCCCTATACTAAATATTTGTATATTTCTTTTATTTCCCATCAGTGTTGTTTTTAGTTAATAATTCATTATATTAATGATATTTTTTCTTTTTCAATAAAAAATCTTTAAAATTATTAATTAGAAATAATAACATTTAAATAAAAACTAAATATATAAATTTTATTTTAATATTTCTTTTATACAATTTGTTTTGATAATTAAAATATAATAATAAAAAAAATAAAATTTATTTTATAATTTTATTATGACTAAATATATTTAATATTTTATTATTATTATTTGATTTAAATAAATATTTTATTACTATAATATTCTATAAAATGAATAAATATGTACCAACATATAAAGTAAGTAGCTATTTTCCCCTTTTAAATAGATATTATAATTTTGTAGATTTAAATATATTAAAAGTTTAAAAGGAAAGTTCTTTAGACAATTAAGAGAATTTCTTTTTGGCTATTAAAAAAAACAAATGCACAAAAAAAGGTACTACAATGATATTGTTGCAACTTTAGAATAATGTTAAAACGATTGAAAAAAGATCAATTAAAATATTTTACATATAAATTAAGTTGTTAATATATTAGCCTCAATAATAATAATAATTTTAATAATGTTATTATGTCCTCAAATAAGGGGATATATATGAATCGGCCAGGTGTATTAATTCCTAGTAATTTGAAAAAAAATTGTACTTAAACTATGGTTTTTCTATAGTACAGAGCAATTTTTATTCATAGATTTTTATTAATTATTGATTTTTTAAAATTGTCATTGGTTCTATCAAAGGAAACTTGGCTTGGACTCTTGTGCCCCAAGACCCAGTCTCGAAGTGATGTCAACAATTATTTAAATGCATGTCAGTTTGTTTTTAATGCTATTGCTTTGATTTGTGGGCGGCTTCTGAGAGGCAAGGTTATGGGAATTTCGAAGCTATTATTCACACTGCCCAATACCACTCACACTGTCTGTTACTTGAATGCCTTTGTAGTGTGGTAAAATCCAGAATTTATTAACATAAATCCTTGCTTGTTAATGACTCTCAGAAATCGCATTCATAAAATGGATGCTCTTATATCAATGAATGAATAGTGGCTTTAGTCCTTGTTTAAACTACTCAACCTTCCCATACCCAACCCTATTAATGGAGCATGACCAACGAATTTTTTCTGAGGGATTAAATGGTGCTTATCCCTTCTCCCACCCATTCATTCATTCTTCAGCGATTATCTCTGGTGGGGAAGGCTTTTTGTCGGATCTACAATCTAAAATTTAAATTTAGCTAGCCGATGTTGAATTTTCAAACTCAGAACTTTCTGTAAATGTAAATTTCATTTTCCTACGGATTTTACATTTCATAGGAATCTCTAGAAGCCCTCGGGGAAGAAAGAGGTAATGATAAAGCTCTCTAGGTGGATAGAACAAGTTTTTTCTTCAGTGTCTTTTGAATTCGATAGCTTTGTTGTTTCTTTCTTTTTGGTTTGAGAATTTGGTTATATTTCATTTGAGATGAGTCCATCGGACTCTAAAACTGGTTTGAAGGTTGTGTTTTTCCCTTGGAAACTACTGATTTTGGCATTTGGTAGCTTTGGATCTTATTTTATAGTTTTAGCTAGAAAATTTGGTGATATTTCATGTGTGTTAGCTAAAGCCAACTATCTTTTGAAGGTGTTTCTTTCAAATCTTTCTTTTTTGATATTCGCCCTACAATTTCTATTTATTTTAACATTTTAGCTATAAAAAAATTGGTGATATTTACCATGAATAGCCAAAGCCCCAAATGCCCCTGATAAAATTCCCTGAAGCTGCCTGTTTCTATGTCTTGATTTGTGTATTTGTTTTATGTATCTCAGCATGGCAAGCAATTTATGGATTTCCTGCACAAGAAGGGCAGTGTGGAGCTATTTGAATTTCATCTGAATATAACTAGTGTTTAGTTTTCATCAATACTATTTTGGGTGGAATATTTGACTTTTGTCAGTAATGTATTCCCAATATCCAAGCGACTTCAATACCCGTTTGGGTGAACAGATGCTGCAATTTCCTTCATTGAGGCCAATAGTTATCTATGTAGGTTTTTCACTCAATTGTTGTTCTCTTTATTCAAATGTCGGTAGCGTTGGGTCTTCTCCCAGCTATACAACCTCCATTTTAATTTCAGATAAATAATTTGTTTTGGAATGTGTTTCTCATTTCTTAATTTTTATATGGTTTTAAGTAAATTAATTATTTATTTGTTTGGTTTTGATATTATGTAAGTTTTATACTTATACCAAAATTTATAAATGTTAAATAAATATTTAAAACTAAGGTTTTATTATTAAATACAATTTTTAATCCACTTTTTTATATTCCAAAACATCAATACAAATATAGCAATACTTATACCAATAAGTCTCCAACATTGAAATGAGAATCAAATAATAAATTCTTCATCATTTTCTCTAACTTTCATATAAATTCTAAGTATAATAAATTCTTCATCATTTTCTCTAACTTTCATATAAATTCTAAGTATCTTAACTTTTATATAAATTCTAAGTATAGTAATAAATTTTTTGAATGTTTAGTTTGAAATCCAAAATTTATGAATGAAGAATTTCTCACTTCTTTGGATGGCAAGGATTCATTTAATCGTTTTCCATACAGTCCTGGTCTTCGAGCAGTGTTCAGTTAATTCAACCGACTGCACTGTGTGCAAACTAGTGGTGTGCAGACACGACACCAATGGCTGGATAAATTTATGTGGTGGCAGCCGAGGATCCAATAGAAAAGGTTGAGAGTTATATATAGGAGATGTCTGGGGACTTTTTGACTTTAGGCTGATTTTTTTGTCTGAATTGTGTAAATTTAATCTACAAGATTTGTAATTTCTGCTGTTTGTTGAGCGATTTTAAGCTTAAAAATAAAATCAGGTGATAGGAAAATCTTCAAATACTCACACTTTGTAAGATTTAATAATGTTTTTGAACGTTTTGAAAATTCTATAAAAATTCATGGGAAAAAACTGATAAAAACCAGCGAAAGACAAAGGTCAAAAAGTCCCCTCTTTAAAACTCGTATAATTATAACATGATAACTCTGAAATTTTGCTTCACCACTGTCAGAATTGAATGACAGATGGAATCATTTCACCAATGTTCACAAAATACAGCGAAGATCTGTCTTAAATCTCTTCCCATCCACAGAGGATATTTGTAAGAATATCTTTCAAACTTAAAAGCATCTATGTGTATGAATAGGGATTACATGCTCCTATATGGAAGAAAAATGGGTACATCTAGACACTCAGGAATTCCATCCAATATTAAGATGTATATGATCAATCCCAATCAAGTTAAAAAATTAAGTAGGACTTAATGAGTGCTCTAAAATCTTCCAATAATACTGGATAGATGAATCATGTTATAGTGTTTAGTGTTTATTTTTATTTAATATTACGTGTATGATTTTTTTGTTGCAACAAACCAAAATAATGATAGAATATTAAATTTGCACACTAAAATTTGGATCTCGCGTGTTCACTTATGCAACCCAGGTAAGGACTAGCAACAACTACATTAAATTAATTAATGTGTCTGAATACGTCGATAGGCGTAAATTTAAGCACATACCATAGGGAAAAACATTAATATAAAAAGTATGTGCCTAAATTTACGCCTATTAAGATATTGAGACACATTAATTAATTTAATGTGGTTGTTGCTAGTAACGGGTGAGCACATAGACATATCTACAAAGTATTAATAGAAATAATATTGTTTATTTAATTATAATATATAATAAATAATATTTATTATATTTATTACCATATTATTTAATTAATATAAAACATAATATACTTAAAATATGTCTAATATAATGTTTTTCCATATAGTATATATGAAAAATATATCATGAAGTTAATTATATCCAATATTTATTATTCACATGTTATAAACTAACCTAATAACATATATCATCACAAATTCATAATGTAACCTATCCATAATGTTCCATACCATGTTATTGATGTACCAAGTCAACATATGTTCATTATTATTAGAATGAAGATGATCAACATCACAATGTGACAAAACCAACGTTTTTCTCTATAGTATGTATTGTGTCGCAAAACATACGAAGATGTGACATGAAACCCTTACAAACTGTGACAATGTGACATAGCCTTTGTTTA
>LPNX010440073.1:222690-244995 GCA_001517045.1 Pseudotsuga menziesii
TAACGTGACAAATACATTGGGGAATGCAAGCATTCAAATACTATGTAGGAGGTTCAGAAAGGGTTATGATAATATTAATGTGTCACATCTTGGGAATTATCACAATGTGACATAACTGTTGATGAATGTCCATAATGTAACATAACCTGTGATAAACGTCACAATGCGACGTAATGCTTATTAAACGCCCACTATCACATTATTAATGAGTCAGATCTTTGGTTGCGTTAACATATACAAACCAAACACTATAACAAACCATGGCTTAACTTCGTAATGCGATATGACCCTTGATAACATCACAGTGAAATGTAAATCTTGATCAACATGACAATGCGACATAACAATCTACATTACTATGTAGAATGTGGATGGTTTAAACCATTTCTTTTGTCAAACAAATATATATATATATATAAAGAAAATTCTTACAGAAATTCTCTAAACATCCAAAGACATGTTATTAATGTGTTACATCTTGGGCATTATCACAATGTGACATAACCCTTAACAAATATCACAATGCGACATAACCCTTGATGAATGTCGCTAATGTAACATAACTGGTGATAAATGTCACAATGTGACATAACTCTTATTAAATGCCCACTATCACATTATTAATGTGTCACATCTTTGGTTGTTTTGACATATACAAACTAAACACTGTAACAACGACTTAACATCGTAATGCGATATAACCCTTGATAATGTCTTAGTGAAACATAAACCTTGATAAACAACACAATGCGACATAACAATCTACATTACTATGTAGAATGTGGATGGTTTAAACCATTTATTTTGTTAAACGAATATATATATATATATATATATATATATATATATATAGACAATTTCTAAACATCCAAAGACACATTATTAATGTGTTACATCTTGGGCATTATTGCAATGTGACATAACCCTTGATGAATGTCGCTAATGTACCATAACCCGAGGTAAACGTCACAATGCGACATAACGCTTATTAAATGTCCACTATCACATTATTAATGTGTCACATCTTTGGTTGTGTTGACATATACCAACCAAACACTATAACAACGGCTTAACGTCGTAATGTGATATAACCCTTGATAACGTTGCAGCGAAACGCAAACCTTGATAAACAACAAAATGCGACATAATATATAAAGAAATTTCTTAAAGAAATTTTCTAAACATCCAAAGACACATTATTAATGTGTCACATCTTGGGAATTATCGTAATGTGACATAACCTTTGACAAATATTACAATATGACATAACCCTTGATGACTGTCGCTAATGTAACATAACCTGTGGATTAAACATCACAATGCGACATAATGCTTATTAAACGCCCACTATCACATTATTAATGTGTCACATATTTGGTTGTGTTGACATATACCAACCAAACGCTATAACAATAGCTTAACGTCGTAATGTAAACCATTTATTTTGTCAAAAGAATATATATATATATATAGAAAGAAAATTCTTAAAGAGAATTTCTAAACATCCAAAGACACATTATTAATGTGTTACATCTTGGGAATTATCGCAATGTGACATAACCCTTGATGAATGTCGCTAATGTAACATAGCCTGAGGTAAACGTCACAATGCGACATAACGCTTATTAAATGCCCACTATCAGATTATTAATGTGTCACATCTTTGGATGTGTTGACATATACCAACCAAACACTGTAACAACGGCTTAACGTCGTAATGTGATATAACCCTTGACAACGTCGCAATGAAACGTAAACATTGATAAACAACATAATGCGACATAATACATAAAGAAATTTTCTAAACATCCAAAGACACATTAATGTGTCACATCTTGGGCATTATCGCAATGTGACATAACCCTTGACAAATATCACAATGTGACACAACCCTTGATGACTGTCACTAATGTAACATAACCTGCGGATTAAACGTTACAATGTGACATAATGCTTATTAAACGCCCAATATCATATTATTAATGTGTCACATCTTTGGTAGTGTTGACATATACCAACCAAACACTGTAACAATGGCTTAACGTCGTAATGTGATATAACCCTTGATAACATTGTAGTGAAACGTAAACCTTGATAAACATCACAATGTGACACAACATTTCACATCACTTTGTAAAATGTGGATGGTTTAAACCATTTCTTTTGTCAAACAACTATATATATATAAAGAAAATTCTTACAACATGATGCCAACTAATGTGAGACAATCATTGAGGAATGATGAATTGCAATATCCATGAATGTCACAATGCAACAAAACCATTAGAATGCACTATTGAGGAATGTCGCAATACAACATAAGTATTGATAAATGTCGTAATATCAAAACATTGTTTGTGTACACAGACGAATTTTTTTCGCTTTTCAAAAGTAAAAGTATTAACGTGAGAGAAAAATACATCCTTTTGGCCATACTTAACATTGGTTGACTTTGGTGAACCACGTGGCCATAGTTGATAATGCAACAAGAAATTTTCTAAATATCCAAAGACACATTATTAATGTCTCATATCTTGGGAATTATCGCAATGTGACATAACCCTTGACAAATATGACAATTTGACATACCCCTTGATGAATGTCGCTAATGTAACATAACCGGTGATAAATGTCACAAGGCGACATAACACTTATTAAATGCCCTTTATTACATTATTAATGTGTGACATCTTTGGTGGTGTTGACATATACCAACCAAACACTATAACAAACCATGGCTTAACATCATAATGTGATATAACCCTTGATAATGTCGCAGTGAAATTTAAACCTTGATAAACATCACAATGCGACATAACATTCTACATTACTATGTAGAATGTGGATGGTTTTAACCATTTCTTTTGTCCAATGACTATATATATATATATATATATATAGATAATTATTACAACATGATGGTGAATAATCTCACACAAGCATTGAGGAATTGTGAATTTCAATATTCATGAATAAATGTTTTGATCGTTGCGATGAATGTCCCAATGCAACAAAACCATTAAGCAATGCACTATTGATGAATGTCCCAATCCAACATAAGTATTGATAAATGTCATAATATCGAAACATTGTTTGTGTACACAGATGAATTTTTTTCACTTTTTAAAAGTAAAAGTCTTAACGTGAAAGAAAAATACATCATTTTGGCCATACTTAACCATGGTTGACTTTGGTGAACCACGTGGCAATAGTTCATAATGCAAAAAGAAATTTTCTAAAAATCCAAAGACACATTATTAATGTGTCACATTTGGGCCATTATCGCAATGTGACATAACCCTTGACAAATATCAGAATGTGACATAACCCTTGATGAATGTCACTAATGTAACATAACCTATGATAAATGTCACAATGCGACATAATGCTTATTAAACGCCCACTATCACATTATTAATGTGTCACATATTGGGCATTATCGCAATGTGACTTAACCCTTGACAAATATCACAATGTGACATGACCCTTCATGAATGTCGCTTATGTAACATAACTTGTGATAAACGTCACAATGCGACATAACGCTTATTAAACGCCCCTATCACATTGTTAATGTTTCAAATCTTTGGTTGTGTTGACATATACCAACCAAACACTGTAACAAACCATGGCTTAACTTTGTAATGTGATATAACCCTTGATAACGTCGTAGTGAAACGTAAACCTTGATGAACATCACAATGCGACATAACATTCTACATCACTATGGTTTAAACCATTTCTTTTGTTAAATGACTATATATATATAAAGAAAATTCTTAAATAATTTTTTTAAACATCCAAAGACACATTATTAATGTGTGACATCTTGGGCATTATCACAATGTGACATAGCCCTTGACAAATATCACAATGTGACATAACCCTTTATGAATGTCGCTAGCTTCTTCCAGTATGTGTAGGATGGTGGATATTGGGGATTTATTCCTTTAGCTTTTGTACTTTGTAAATAGTGAAAGTATCATTGACAAGCAAAGGAGTAGGATGGTGAATATCAAGTTATTGTATTTGCAAACAGTGAAAGTAGCATTGAGAAGCCTCATTGCTCTTTCTATTTTGATAGTTGATTGTGGTTGCTTTTGTTTTAGTTCATAGTTGGGCACTTTTTTGTGTGGAATCCATGCGATAGTTATTAATGTTTATCATTATTGTACCTAAACACAAGTAAATATTTTTTTTTAGAATTTTACTTTTTTGAGGTTAGTTTTCAAAGTTTTTGTTATATTTGTCATTTTTTTTATTGGAGCTTTCAATCTCATATTTTTACGACTCAATGCATTTGTTTAGGATTTTCAACTTTAATTCCAATGCCTTTTCAACATTAATGGTTTATTCTCTTTTAGAGAATAGTTTTTTCTATGGGTTTTTCTCTTTATTTTGATTTATAAGAGTTTGGTTACTTTTTTGTTTACTTTAATATTAAGTTAAATACACTAATATTTATTTGACAAATTAAAGACTTATGTGTGAGGTTGCTCTCGATGTCCAATTACAATTACCATAGTATTATCAAGTAGCCTTTGTTTTTTTTTATAAACATGGTTGATAACTCCTCTTATATTATACCATATAACAATATACATAACAATATACAAAAGTGTTTATTAATGATTTCTAAAAATCTTTAATAAATATTGATAATTTATCTATTTTCTTATATTATATCATATAACAATATACAAAAGTGTTTATCAATGATTTCTAAAAATCTTTAATAAATATTGATAATTTAACTATTTTCTTATCATGGATATAATTGAATAATTCTAAACTATCAATATTCAATATTAATAATTTATTTATTTTTTATAACAATTTAAAACGTATTTAACACTCTTTAAAGATAAACCTACTTATATAAATGTGTGTTTTCTCAAAAAAAAATTCTTAAAATAATAAATTTCTACCCAAACATAACCTTACACATTTCCATATCCATATTTACAAATTTATTCATGTTTACAAGTTTTTAGCACCATGAATATGTTACAAACATATAAAAAGTCTTCAAGTGATGGCTTTCTACAGAAAACTTTGCATATCTACAAAGTTCACACAAAAACCTATCACTCTAATTTCCCAAAACTTTGTACATTTACAAAGTTTCCACATAAAACCTTTCACTTTAATATTCCAAGCAAGGTTTCCACATAAAACCTCTCACTTTAATATTCCAAACAAGATTTTTCAAAAGGCTTCCTCTAGACATTTTAGATTTAACAGAAAAAGATAATATTTTAGATTTAACACAGAGAGAGACATTTATACATTTAATAGGTAGATCCCACAGAAGTTGAGAGATGTCCGTTTCCTCAGACAAATACATCAAATCCCCACAAAAGACTTTTGATCAAAGGCTTCAGTCAGTGCAGACATGCATTTCAATTGATAATCCCATAATCACAATAATGGAGACAGTAGCTGCTGTAATTCATTGTAAGCAACTCACTCCACTAATTATCTGGCAACCAACATTTTGTTCTAACTCACATATATATCAATCAGGCTGCTGCTTTCATGCCAGACTATTTCTATATGTTTCCAAATGGGGGTCTTCAGGGCATCCCGCATCACTTCTCTTTCCTAACCATGCAATGATGTGAGAGAATACCAACTCTATGTGGTCTAGAGGTTCTCCATTTGTCAATCCATGCCACATATTGGGATACAGCTTCAGCGTCTTGTCTAAGCTTTTGGTAGAAGAATACAGTAATTTGCTCATAGATGGGTCTGTTACTTTATCTTCTTCTCCATGAACAATCAGAAAAGGCAACCTCACCTGCAGAATGTAATCCATTAAAAACATCACAACATTTCTATAAAAAAAAGACCTGTGAAAGGCAACTGGAATCACTTTGAGATACATTGAATAAAACATTCGATTTCTGTACCTCATCCAGTCATTTCTCTATGTCCAAAGTTGTTAACAGTAGCTTGAAAGCAGTCTTTAGATGAGGTCTTCCTTGATAAATAAAAGGATTTGTCTGAATCTGTGTTTAGGTGCAGGAAAAAATTAGGTTCAAGCAATTGTATACACATTGGATATTGCTGACGGGAATGAAATGATGTCGAAATTCCTTACCTCCGTTCTCTCATTTGGGTCCTTGATGGCCACTTCTAACAGGTCCCGTGTGGGCATAATCTTCCACGCAGGGATTATGGCAGTTAGCGTCCACAATATGCTGAGAACTAGGGGGCAAGGCTTTAACTCCTCGGTTATCTGTAGTAACTTATATAAACATTGTAAGTATGTATATAAAAATCTTGACAGTCATGTACAAAGCTTTTTTTTATGGATTATTTCTTGGGTTGGAGGGGAATTTGTAGAGCTGA
Source organism: Pseudotsuga menziesii (assembly GCA_001517045.1). Classification (NCBI taxonomy): domain Eukaryota; kingdom Viridiplantae; phylum Streptophyta; class Pinopsida; order Pinales; family Pinaceae; genus Pseudotsuga; species Pseudotsuga menziesii. The sequence continues at coordinate 229,045 of LPNX010440073.1, forward strand.
TTGCAGGCTGTGATCTAGCAGAAACATCCAATAAAGCATGTAATAGAGGCAGCAAGATAAAGCTCTTGACAGTCATGTCCACAACATTTTTTTTCTTATTGTAGGTGTTTTGGGGAAATTTGTTAGGCTGATTACAACATATGATTTAGCAGAGGCATCCACTAAACCATGTGACAAAGGCAGTTAGGTTGAAATCCAGCTCAGATAAATTTAAAATTACAGATGAGACTTTCTTTACAGCTATAAAAAGCATATCTCTATTTAAGTAAAGTTATGTGAATTAGTTATAATTTATACTTTTCACATTGGGGCAACAAGAACAACTCCACTCCAATAGTTAGGCTGCCTTCGATGGATGAGAAGAGCCATAGCTTCTCCCATGGATTCTCCATAAAGGAACCTCACTTTTTTCCTATACTAAACGCGCTCTACAATGTAATTTCCAAACTGTCTTATTAGTCTGGATAGCTACAGATCTCATACAATATTTCTCTATGGACAGACATAACCATAAATTTTAAATATATTGGTTGCATAAAAAGATCCTAATTATGCATACCCACAACGCTCCTGAAAAAAGTTGCACGATCGCTTACAAGGTCATCGAAGATTTGTATGTAACAACGTGTTCCAGCAGATTTTCCATGTCCTTCATAATCTATACCAAATACTACATACCCAACCTTTACAAGCCTCACTCCCGGGTCTGTCAATAGGTCCAACAGGGTTATTAGATTCAAGATAAAAACAAAATTTACTAAATAAACTTTGGTAAATATTGTTGATTATTTAACATCCTGTTCATATTCTTTTACTCTCCTAGGATCCAAGATAACCACGGATAGTCAGAGTGGAAGTACCTTTCTTGAAAATGCTGCACTCTATGCCATAGCCTGCAATCATGAGAAGGAAACAAATTAATCCTAAACAAATATAGCTAGAATTAAAATTAAGTTTCCTTTAGTTGAAGGTTACAGGTTCCAATCCACGGAAGTCAAACGCCTATATGCAGAAATTAGAATCATGATTAAGGTTAAGTTATGATGTAAACTCTATACAAGAATTGGAAAGTTATGTGAGGCTAACCATGGCAGAGGCATATAAGGGCTTTGGCTTCCCTTTCTGCTAGTGACCATCTGCAAGTATAAAGTTTAAATATATTGGTTGCATAAAAAGATCCTAATTATGCATACCAACAACGCTCCTGAAAAAAGTTGCACAATTGCTTACAAGGTCATCAAAGCTTTGTATGTAACAATGTGTTCCAGTAGATTTGCCATGTCCTTCATAATCTATACCAAATACTGCATACCTAGCCTTTGCAAGCCTCACTCCTGTGTCTATCAATAGGTCCAACAGGGTTATTAGATTCAAGATAAAAACAAAATTTACTAAGTAAACTTAGGAAAATATTGTTGATTATTTAACATCCTGTTCATATTCTTTTACTGTCGTGGGATCTAGGATAACCACAGATAGTCAGAGTGGAAGTACCTTTCATGAATTGCTGCACTCTATGCCATAGCCTGCAATCATGAGAAGGAAACAAATTAATCCTAAACAAATATAGCTAAAATTAAAATTAAGTTTCCTTTAGTTGAAGGTTACAGGTTCCAATCCACGGAAGTCAAATGCCTATATACAGAAATTAGAATCATGATTAAGGTTAAGTTATGATGTAAACTCTGTACAAGAATTGGAAAGTTATGTGAGGATAACCATGGTAGAGGCATATAATGGCTTTGGATTCCCTTTCTGCCGGTGACCATCTACAAGTAAAGAGCTTCACTCCTCAGGAATTTTGAATGAACTCTTGCATTATAAGGATTTACTTCAAAGAACATCAATCCACAAATTGATGAGGCTCCTTATTCATGAATATTATGGTAGTATAATTCTTTTACTCACCTCTTCATACTTGAAGTTAATGAGCTGCTCCCCTGACATGTTCGACACTTGAAAAGAAAAGCCAGTAGATTTAGATTTTTTTTAAGCTTAAACTACTAATGAGAACCGCTTTAGGAAAATAGAAGAGCATAATTCTTTTCTTCAATATGATAAAGATGCTTATCTTTTAAACTCTACAGCCTCTGAACTCTCTATCACCTGAATATAGACTGTGTTTCTAATGAATGCAAGGTGGCATATACTTACAATATCAATAATGATGTTTAAATTTTATAAGGTCTTCATCAAATTTAATTTTAAGGTCAACAACAATGTTGCTATATTCCTAACTTCCATGACTATTGTTGCTCTACTCCTCACTTCTATGACTCTTCTTCTTCACACAAAGTAATAATTATTTTTCTTCATCACAAACTCAATAATTTATGCCATGTAAGTATTCATGGAATAAATCTTACTTTGATCAAATTTCATTTTCTAACCATGTTTTTTCCATGTTTTTATACTACCTTCTTATTTTGTAGCAAATTTATAGACTTATATAAAATAACAATCTTCACCCTCTTTGTCCATTGCAAATTCCGAAACATTGGGATCATTTTCGCACTCATGCAAAAGTTGTGTGCGCTTAGTTGAAAAGCCTTTGTTGTTGGTAAGAACAATTATTTTAAATGCAAATCGGTGTTTTAAAAATCAATGCCTTAAATGCAAATATGTGCTTTTAAAATTCAATGCTCATTTACCCAAATGAACGATTCTTTTGGTACGGTGTTTATAACCAAAAAGTTCGGAAGAAAAACACTGCGAGTAGGATAAAAGACAAATAAAACTCTTAGTTTTTCCAGCAAAATTGTGTAGAAAACCGTTCAAAATTGTTCTTAAGATTTGTAGTTTTGTAATTACAATAAATATGACTTTCAGATTAGATTAAATGATGGATTAAGACTACCCAAATAATTAAAATTAAACGATGGCATTTAAGACTACCCAAATAATTAAAATTAAGATTTAACCACTGCAAATTACAGTTTTCACAAAAATTGCTGTGCTGGATTTCGGCGGGTTGGGGGCTTTTTGCTTAGGGCTTATGCTGCTTACCTACACGTCTTAAGATTTGACATTTAAAGAACCAACCAACAATGAATTCTAGTTCCTTACCACCAAAACATTATAGAGATGCATACCCAATGAAAAAGTAAAGATCAAGCTGACAGGAAACTAGCAACTTATAGCTCCAGTTCCCACTACAAAATCTTAAATTCCAGTAGGCCATTGGCGTTAAAGAGAAGAGATATTAATCTTATAATTTCAAACATTACATAGATTTCACATTTGGATGGACGCGATAAGGAGAGGCTATTGATATCTTAATTTGTAACCTGTCATGTACTGCACAGATTGACAGTCAATGGATTCGATGGATATACTGTTGGGGACACCATGACTGGTAAGGCCATCGGACTTGGATAGATCAGTGGTGCTAGGATACAATAACGTATATAGGAACTAGAGCAGGCCCAAGACTATTCTTCAGGTTCGGATTATTGTTTCTGGCCGTTACATTCTTCTCCACTTGCTCTAACCGAGATGAAAATCGGTCGAACGCTTCAGCTACTCCATTGTCATCGGCCCATTCTGGCGTCGATCCATTTATTTGCCCCACGTATACTTCGTTTTTCGCATGTTTTGATAATATCTCCAAAACGGCCATGACAAGGGTGGCCTGGAAAGGAGTAGATACAGTTTTAAGGAAATATCTGTCCAGATCTCTCATCATCTTAGTGTATTGTTCGGAACCTTTATTTGGGATAAGGCGTTTACTCGTGGTGGGAAGATTGGGCATGTACCCTCCATAAGCATACTGCCTGAAGTTGACTACCGCATGATGAGCTGATGCAAGCCAGATAATAGTGGTAACTGCTTCAACAACTTCCTGTTTTTTGTCTCCATTTTACACCATCTACTTGGGTCTTCCTTGAGATCTCCATGCCCAACACCACGGATAGTCAGAGTGGAAGTACCTTTCATGAAATGCTGCACTCTATGCCATAACGTGCAATCATGAGAAGGAAAAAAATTAATCCTAAACAAATATAGCTAGAATTAAAATTAAGTTTCCTTTAGTTGAAGGTTACAGGTTCAAATCCAGGGAAGTCAAATGCCTATATGCAGAAATTAGAATCATGATTAAGGTTAAGTTATGATGTAAACTCTGTACAAGAATTGGAAAGTTATGTGAGGCTAACCATGGTAGAGGCAGTTATGTGAGGCTAACCATGGTAGAGGCATATAAGGGCTTTGGCTTCCCTTTTTGCCGGTGACCATCTGCAAGTAAAGAGCTTCACTCCTCAGGAATTTTGAATGAGCTCCTCCATTATAAGGATTTACTTCAAAGAACATCAATCCGCAAATTGATGAGGCTCCTTATTCATGAAGATTATGGTAGTATAATTCTGTTACTCACCTCTTCATACTTGAAGTTAATGAGTTGTTCCCCTGACATGTTCGGTACCTGAAAAGAAAATCCAGTAGATTCGAATATTTTTTTAAGCTTAAACTACTAATCGGAACAGCTTTAGGAAAATAGAGGAGCATAATTATTTTCTTCAATATGATAAAGATGCTTATCTTTTAAAATCTACAGCCTTTGAACTCTGTTTCGCCTGAATATAGACAGTGTTTCTAATGAATGCAAGGTGGCATATATACAGATTTCTTACAAAAAGAGAAACAGATCAGATCGCTCCAAAGTGTCTCAGGTCGATCCAGCAGAAAACGACACGAAAAATCTTCTATTGTAACCCAGCAATGAATAACATCTATCACTGGTAACATTATTGATGTGGTTCATCGTGAACACGAACAATCTATGGCTTCCGCAACACGACCACAACCCATCCATGAAATTCAGAACCCCAGAAAGGGTCACTTTGTTGTCCTCGTCCGATTCAGTTTCCTCGGGCTTCATGGGGTCGGACTGCTTCTTTTTCTGTGGCGGCTGCTTTTTCTTCTTGTTCTTGCGGTCCGAGAGAACAGTCGATATCTTCTATGACGATTATCGATTTGTTGGTGGTGGCGATGAGAAGCTTTCTGACTTCAGTGTTGTTCTTTCCCGTTCGAGAACTGGAGAAGCACCAGGAAACAAAAACAAAAAACTTATCAAACTAAATGCAACAACTGTTAACTAACTCGCCACGCACTAGGCCAGGGTTCAGTGAATTTACCACGCATCCCACCGCCGCTTGAAGCAGCCACTTAGTATCTTACAACAAAAGCAATCTTAACTGCCTACTTCGTTTCCATAACATTGCGTTACACCACGCGTGCAGGCCCATCTCTTCATGCGCTTCAGAGGAAGCTGCGAGCGGATGCCAGCTACATTAGTTAACAAGCTATTTTATTTAAACATAATTGTTAAAAGATCAGACGATTCAAATCATCCCGGTCATACACTTAGCCTGTTTTGCTGGATCTTGATGATCTGCTCAAGCAAGTCCATCCCCAAAAATATCATTGATATAAATGCCTATCGACGTAAAAATGGTTTAATTTTTTCTTTATTATATATATATATAGTACCGAGCCTTAGATATTCACATTGGAATTAAGTCTTGATTTTCATATTGAAATTAAGTAATGGTTATTATTGCATGGAGACATTTTTATTATGTTCCTCACAAGAGGATATATATATGATTAGATATATATATAATTAGATGAGGTGTAAGAAATTAATTTAAAATTTTTTAGTTAGTATATGTATAACATAGCATAACAATTAACCTATTTATTTGATATAAAGCGACATACACAATGAAGGACTAGTTCTTATATTTGGGAAAATCAATGTACAATTTAGGGTAAGCTTTTTCTTACTTTTTCAAGAGTTGTTATGTTGATATTAAAATTTATTTAACTTTATTATTAAAAATAAGGGTTAAATACAACACAAATCAAATTGGGCTCATAAGGATACATACACATGTGAAGAACCCTATTCATAAGTCCATCTTTAACCTCCCGTTGCCATGCCTCCATATTAAGGTAACATACTGTTTAATTATACATTATTTTGTTTTAAAATTTGTTTTTTCTTATACACCACTTTGTGTTTTTTTAATGATACAAATTAGAATTATCTTTATGTTCTTTGACATACAAATTAGATTTATTTGGGTTTGCATTTTTATTATGGCTAATTTTTATTATTTAAAAAAGAAAATCATATAGTCAAAATTTAAAGAAGAGTACACAACTCTATAATTAAAATTTAAAGAAGAAAACAAATTGTAATTGTGAAATTACTATAACAGAGTAGATCCAAATCCTAGGCTCTATCAAGCGCCGAGAGGGATCAAATCTCTTCGTAGGTATCCATTGATCAAGACACATCTTCATTAGACGAAATTTCAAATCAAAATGGGCCTTTTAACTTTAACTCAAATTCCATGTCATCATGTGTTAGCCAATGAAATTGCTTTAAATTTGAAATACTGTATAGGTCTTAAAAACCTTTTTAAATATAAATTTGGGGATAGGTATCATAAAAAAAAACTACTGTTTTTGTTTGTATTTTCGACATATCTCCATGTGTTTTTACTCAAATTTCGATCGGGAGAGCTCGTTGGATGCGGAATTAAATTTCACATCCAACGAGTACCCACTCAGCATACTTTTGACGGACCCCGCTACCCCAAAGACAAGAAATACCTGAAAAAATGTGATGATGACATCATCATCATGTTTTTTCAAGTATTTCTTGTCTTTGGGGTAGCGGGATCCGTCAAAAGTATGCTGAGTGGGTACTCATTGGATGCAGAATTAATTCCACATCCAAGGAGCTCTCTCGATCGAAATTTGAGTAAAAATACAGGGAGATATGTCGAAAATACAAACAAAAATGTAGTTTTTTCCTTTTCTTCCTCCAAAATTAATAAATATTATTTTATTATTTTATTATTATTTTAACATTTGAGTTGAAATTTCCTCTAATGTTTATTTAAGGTCCACATATAATATTTTATTATTAATATTTAATATTATTTATGGCCCACATCTAATATTTATTATTATTTTTTATTTTGTTATGAACTAACATTACAACATTTTCCCATACATGGTTTTAAAATCATATGCGAGGCCCTCCTACAACCATGGGTTATTTAGGAGGCCTTGCACAAGGTCTTAAAACCATTTGCAAGGCCCTCCTAAACCATGTACAATAAAACCATGGGTTGTTTCGAAGGCCTTGCACATGGTTTTAAAACCATGTCCAAGTCCCTCCTAAACCATGTACAATAAACGATGGGTTGTTTAGAAGGCCTTGCACATGGTTTTAAAACCATGTGGTTTTTATGCACATGGTTTTAATGGTTTTAGTTTTAAAACCATGTGCACATGGTTTTAAAACCATGCACATGGTTTATGGTTTATGGTTTTAAAACCATGTGCAAGGCCAACATTTTTTATTATTTTGTTAATTAAAAACATTACAACATCTCCCCCATATTGTTTTTTTTTCCTCACCCATATATTTTTACGGATAATTAAAATTTTACTTTTTTATTGTTTTGTTAGGTAGGAAGATTACAACATCTCCCCCATATTAGGTTTTTTTTCCGGCCGACATTTATTTTGGCCTATAATTAAAAAAAAATAGTTTTTATTAATAAAAATAATGTTACGTAACGTTACAAGATCTCCCCCACACTGGGATGTAGAGCGCCTCTCGGCGCAATAACAAAACAAAATTGTGAAATTAACTAAATTTTGAGAGACATAAATTTAGGTAAGATGTAAAACTAAAAAATCCTAGGCTCTACCAAGTGCCAAGAGGGATCAAATCTCTTCCTAGGTATCCATTGATTTTATATCTCTTCTTAGGTATCCATTGATTTGATTCAAACCAAAAGACACATCTTTTTATTTAAGGTCCACATATAATATTTTTATTATTAATATTTATTATTATTTTTTTTTTTATTAGGAATGAACATTACAACATTTCCCCATATATGGTTTTTAAACCACATGCAAGGCCCTCCTACTACCATGGGTTGTTTAGGAGGCCTTGCACATGGTATTAAAACCATTTGCAAGGCCCTCCTAAACCATGTAGAATAAAACCATGAGTTGTTTAGGAGGCCTTGCACATGGTTTTAAAACCATGTGGAAGGCCCTCCTAAACCATGTACAATAAAACCATGGGTTGTTTAGAAGGTCTTGTACATGGTTTTAAAACCATGCACATACCATGTGCACATGTTTTTAAAACCATGTGGCACATAGGTTTAAAACCATGCACATGGTTTTAAAACCATGTGCAAGGGCAACATTTTTTTGAGGATAATTCAAATTTTTATTTTTTATTATTTTGTTAGGTAGGAACATTACAACATATCCCCCAACTTATGTTGTTTTTTGGCCGACATTTATTTTGGCCTATAATTAAAAAAAATATTTTTTATTAATAAAAATAACGTTACCTAACGTTACATAATGTTACGTAACGTTACATAACGTTACAAGATCTCCCCCATACTAGGCTGTAGAGTGCCTCTCGGCGCAATTAACTAAAATTTGACAAACATATAAGAAGAAGAGCATAAAAAAACACAAAAGGGTCATCAAATTTTCATTTATATTTATGGATTAATTTTGTTTTGTTGGAATTAAAAAAAACAAATACATAACTATTTAGATAGTTTTAGCATTTTATTTTTGTGCTTAAAAAGTTTTAAGAAGAATGATTTTTTTTAAGAGAAATACATATAGTCTCCAACCTATGGAGTTTTAGGGATTGTCCAGCTCCTTATTTTACAATGTAGCTCATAAGAATTCACCATATAACTTATAAGAATTTATTTCATTGTGCAATGATGATCACAATTTTTTTTTATAAAAAGCATAATTTTATATGATTGGATTTTGACGTAATTATAGTATATTTTAGATCTTTGAAGCCTTTATTTTTTAATTACAAACTTATATAAAAATTAAATTCTAACTCCATTTTTTTTACTAAAATATTTATCTCTTTATCTAATTTTAAATTCTTGAACAATTTCCTATGGAAAATAGACTTGACCACATAAAAACAAACTTTAATGTTTCTAGTAACTAGTTGGATATCACATTAGTCATAACTAGTAGTACTTGAAATTTACTAGATAATTTTAAGAAAATTAAAAATTTGGATATATCATCCAATTTTAAAAATAACAAACTTCTTCAATCGTTCCTTTGTATGTTAATATTAATCTACATAGTTAATATAGTTTGTCATTTTAGGCCGATGTAGTTATTATTGTATGCCATTAAGTGGATGCTATATTAGTTTGAATATAGAGTATAGATTACTAAGGAACTATTATAGGATCACTAAAGTGTAATGAGATGTATTTTGTTTATACACTTTTAAATATTTTTTTTGCTCATACATTTGTATTTCTCTTTAATGTTTTTTTACTATATTAGCAATTCCTTATACCCTTATGCAATTAGCTCAAGTGGGGGACATTGCCACCTTGTGGCTCTTGTTAATAATATTAATATTATTGTTAACATTAGTATATAAAAATTAATATCAAATTCTGTTTCATTTTTTATATTATAATAATACAAATTAAGATGTTAATAATATTATCATTAATTGCCTCTAAGAGGCACATTCTACAACCCAGTAAAGGGAGAGAGGTATAACTCCTTTTATGCCCATCTTAAAGCTGACACGTGTCCTTTATAAAAATATTATTAAAAATAACATGTCCGCCCAATTTAAATTAAAATTATTTAGAATACACACACACACACACACACATAACCACACAAATTGATCCACTCAGCAGTTGACATGTTGTCGAACTTAATCAAAGTTTAACACTTCGACTGCTTCGATAGGTTTAGTATTGGATTCGATAAGTCCAAACCTCAACACAACTGACTTCCAACCTCAACAGGTTTCTCCCTCGACATACAACATCTCTACATACATTGTTGACACCGACGATTGTTGAACATCGACATAGTTTCTCTCTATCTTCCAGTCATCTGCTACGGTTGAACTTCCAAAACATTATCACTTCTTTTGTAAATGAACGTACTGGTTAGTCACCCAAGCATCTCAACATTCTATATAAACATGTACACTATTGTAGTATACATCGATCAATCAATAGAAATTGGTTTGAATTCTTGTATATTGCCTGTGTGCATACTTTTTGTCTATATAGTGTATTTCCTTCTTTACTTATTCTTTTAAGCTTCCACCATAATAGTGCTTGAATCATTCAGTTGAACTGTTTTCCCCATTGTGTACCTGGGAATGACCTGGATCATTGGTATCAGAGCTTGATCTTGTTCAGAGCTTAAGTTACCTAAGCACTTCCATAGAAGTTATTTAACTTATTCCCATTCAAACATGCTCGCAAACTCAACAACACAAGCAAACACTATATTTGACTTCAGAAAAGATGGCCTAAAAAGCAGACAATAGACATGCAACTGATGAGGCAGAGAAAATAATAGAAAAAGCACTGGCTCATCAGTAGATAGAAATGTTCACCCATTTCAGTGATATTTTCATGCGATTCACTTCGACATCCAGAGAATCCTTGATGAGACCCTGCTCCAATAAAATAAGCCCCTTCAAAGTGCAAATGAATATGGACATATCGAATCTTGAAGGAAATATTGATGCAGAATCCGTTGACAATTAGGTTCAACATTTGGAATCATACTACTCTGTGAATCAACCTTTTGAAATGGAAAATATCACCATTGTATCCTTGAAGATGTCAACCTTCGTACACTACTGGTGGGAAAATTTATTGAAAAAGATGGAAAAAGAAGGCGATCCCATAGACACATGGGTAAAATTTGTCGAATACGTCCGAAAGGAGTTCTACCCACCCAAGTATCTTGAACAAAAATATAAGAAGTGGAAACAACTAAGGTAGTGGAAAGACCAGTCCATGTAGAGTTATACAGATGAATTCTATCAACTCATGGCTAGACTTGGCGTTCAAGAAGAAGAAAAAATGCTTTTCTAGAAGTACGTTAGCAAGTTATTCCTGTACATTCAGCAAGAGATGGATTTTCTAACTGTCAGTATGCTTGTAGCTACATTTCTGATTACGCCAACAAGATTGAAGCTAAACAAAAAGGAAAATCATGTTTCATGAACAACCTGATATTTCGAACATACAACATGAAGTCATCAACCAACTTCGACAAGTCAAAGCACTATTCTCATACAACCCCACCAAATCCTGTGTATCATAAGAATAATTTTCAGAAAGACAAGAAGGATTGCAAGAAATAATCTCCTACAAGGAAATGGCGTGATTATCACAATTCATCTTGACATGGTATGCCCAAATTTAAAGCTAGGAAGACATTTTTGGAAAAATTTCCAACCTCCGAATTATCTGACAAATCTATGGTAGAATTTGACTCAGAAGCATCGAACCTATTGGCATCGACATCAACCACTCCCACATCCCTGACTATTGTTGATGATTAGGAATAAGAATGCTTGTTCCATACAAATATATGGGTTTAGAAAAATCCATTATATCTGATTGTGGATAATGGTAGGTAGAAGAACTATTTTTTTGAATATCTTGTGAAGAAATTAGGTATTGTCACCACTCCACATCCAAAACCTTTCAACATTAGTTGGATGAAGGATGGATAGGAACTAAGGATCACTCTCCAATGCAGAATCACCTACTTTATCAAGCCTTTGAAGATGAAGTACTTTGTGACGTGGCGCCAATTTTCTTAGCCAACACCCTGTTCAGAAAACCTTACCTATGGGATCGACACGGTACTTATCAGTCATAACCACATAAGGTGATTATCAAAATTTGGAATCAATGGTACAACAGAATAGAGCGAAAACCCACATCTACGGTTTCTATCATATCTTCCAAACAAACAAATAAGCTTATCAAACATGTTTAGAAGTTCGCATTGATTATGATAAAGCCTTAGAATTCCAGGAAGGCTGCAACAATGAGTCAACTCATCGACCAACAAATCTCATGACAACAACAACAAATAGACCATATTCTTGATGAATATCAGAATATATTATAAGAATTGGACAGAGTACCTCTGCATTGCTAGGTAAAACATTCCATTGAACTTGTTCTTGGTTCTTCATTACCTAATGCATATGTTTACAGAAGATCAATTCTAGATAATGAAGAGATTCATAGAGAAATACAGGATTTGATCAACAAAGGTCACATCCACCCCATCTCCTCTCCTCATGGAAGTCTGGTTGTCCTAGTTCCAAATAAAGGCAGGACTTGGAGCATGTGCATTGACTATCGGGCTCTCAACAAGATTTCAGTAAAGAACATGTATCCTTTACCATGGATATATGAACTTATCGGCAGTATGAAAGGTGCTAAGTTCTTTATGAAGCTTGACCTGAAGTCGAGATACCATCAAATTCTGATTGAGTCCAGTAATGTATGGAAACGAATTTCAAGACTAAGGAAGGATTGTTTGAATGGTTAGTCATGCCTTTTGGCTTAACCAATGCACCGGCAACCTTCATGATATATATGGATGACCTTATACAACCCTTTATGGGCAAGTGTGGCATCGTTTATATTAACGATATCTTGATTTTTAGTCTATCATGGGAAGAACATGTCAAATAACTTCGACAAGATTTGCGATGACCAACATCAAATTTTTGGGGTATGTAATTGACTCTACAGGCATTCATCTCAACCTAGAAAAGGTATAGATCCTCAAATATTGGCCCATTCCTCAAAACATTCATGAAGTGATAAGTTTTCTTGGTTTGGATAATTTCTATCGACGGTTCATACTTGGATTCATCCACATCGCATGGCCTTTGAATCAGTTGACTAAAGGAAATGGGAAAAATGTCTTCAAATGGACACTGACAAAACAACAAGATTTTGAACAACTCAAAAACAAGCTTTGTACTACACCAATACTTGTGTTACCTAATTTGCATCAACCCTTTGATATTAAGATGGATGCATTAAACTACTCCCTCGATGTAGTGATCACTTAGTTGGGTCACCCAATCGTGTTTCATTCCGAAACATTCAATGACATTGTTAGAAGGTATTCAGCGTATGAAAAATAACTATATGTGCCACATGCCACAATTTTGCAAAAATAATATTATCTTATTTGATTTTATTTCAAGACATTATGTTAAATTTTATGCCAAGTTGTAAATGATGACTCAACAGAGTCAAGGATAGTGAATGTAATTCTGAATATTTTAATTATAAATAAATAAAAGTGGAGACAACATCTTAGGAGAGCTGTTAAAAGAGTGTTTATTGGTCAAGTTGGTAGAGGAGAATGGGTGGAGAGCAAACAGACAAGTGGCAGCATCCTCAAACACTTCCAACTATTGCAGGTGGCAATTTCCCTACATTTGGGGTCATGATCCCCCAAGAAAGTGGGATCAAAGCAGGTGGCTCAATTAATGACAACTGACCCAAAAGACCTAGGAAATCTTTATAAAAATGCCCATTGAAGAGAGCTGAGGCTTCTCATGCTAGGGAAGTGATCATTCAGGTGAATGAACTTCAAAGAATTCAATGGCAAGGGAATTTGTGGAAAGTGTTTGAGGGGATTAAATTGCTGAGTGATCTAGTGTAGCTTTTCAGCTGAAGGATCTTACTGCTGAGTGTAGAATCATTACTGAGTCATTAGACTAGTCTATTGTTTGCTTGCTCCACTAGTTCTCAGCCAAGGAGACCAGGAACAGGCTTGGGGGTCCTAAGGAGATGCTATTTGAGTGCTCTCCAGGAGTTGGTAGGGAGGAACAACCTCCTAACGCTGTTGTTGTCCAGCTTATTCAGGTTCTACAGTCTTTTTGTTTTACTGTGTTAAATGGTTTAATGTGACACTGACTGCTTAATGAATGTTAAATGTTTACTTGTGAACTGATAGAGTTAGTAATCTTTTAGTTTATTGAAAAACTGAATCTGAAATTTATGAAAAATAATCCTAACCTGTGTTTTTCCACATCTCTAAGGACCATACCATACTCCACCATGGGCAGTGTATTTTAAAATAGATGAAGGATATGATAGAAATGTGAAATAAATAAATGTATTATGCATTTCATAATATCAGAGTAATCTATTTCTGTATGTAGCTTGTTATCAGAAAAGAACATTAACCTGTTTAGTTAGGTTTATTGTTTAACCAAATTGTTGTTGTAAGAATGATAGAAAAGAAATATCCATAATAGTTTACAGGTAGTAGGTTTATTATATTAATAAGTTAATCAAGTAGATAAGTTATTATTCTTACAGAGTACTTTATTTTGTAATTATACTATTAACTTGTAACAGAGGCAGTAGAAATAACTCGGATAAAACACTTATTTTATTCTGCTAAGTAACCTCAAAGTAGAGTGTTATTAACATAATTAATTTCTAAAGGACAAATTAAGTACAGAGTTTATGAACATCTTATCAAAGAAATTTAATAACCCTATCTGTATTTTATTTAATAAAAACAACTAGAATACGATAATAACTAACATTAATAAATGTTACTTATAAAAGAACTAATTCTTTTAACTATTATAAATGAAATTTACTTGTAAAATAAAGTACAACATCGAAACCTTAATAACAACAATATATGTAAGTGACAAACATTTAAATGATAATCCAAATATTTGGATTATTTATTAAACAACTAAACTATTGTAGATTATTAAAGTCCTTTAAGGACAGTGAAAAGATAACTATGGTAATATAACTCATTATATACCCGCAACAATAATTAAATCAATTAAATTAAGTAATTAAAACTTAAAGAATAAATTGAAGAAATTATTTTTACACACAGGTTACCTACAGGAAACCGTAGCTCGAATATCTGAGCCTGTAAGTAAATCATTAAAATATGATGGTATAACATTCTTAAAAACCATTAACAATATTACTAATGCAAAATAAACATTATACAACAAAATTTCTATTACATAGGCGAATAAGGGTAAAAACCTTAGTTTACAAAATCACCATAAGAGCTTAAAGTGAAACTGAGTTTGAGCTCAAAAAGGGAAAATCTCTATGCTTTAAACAAAACTGTGTATGGCTTGACAGGCCGCAAAGGCTTTAAACATAACATTGTACAAAAACGAGAAACAAAAATTTACAAGTCATGGCTTGAGCTGGAGTACCCTGTTGTAAGCAAGGGTTTTAACAAAAACCAAACTAGTAAATCAAAGAATAGTAACCCAAAACTGGGTGACAACCATGCCGTAACATTTTTCAACTGGGAACTGTCCCCTAAGGACTGCACAAGCATGTAAGCCATTTGATAACCAGGGCTTACCCATAGCAAGAGCTATGTAGAAATAATATATCAATGCTATCGGCAATGATGCTAAGAAGAAGCACAGGAAATAGATCTTCCTACTAAGAATTCTCACAAGCATACACAGGAAAAATAGAGAGAAGAAAAGAGACCGAATCACATGAATAAAGAGATGAATATTGGTGTGTATCCTTCCATTGAATAATGATGAATAATAGTGTACATAAATAGTACATCCCTCATAGGAAAATCAAATTGTATGGAAACAATTCATAAAGCTCAAAAAGGCTCACTTACCAAAATATAGCAAAACCCCCATAGGTGGATAAAGCACTTACTAAATCTATCAAGGACCTCACGAGTTGGAAAAAGCATGAGTGATTTGTCAAGGAGATGGAAATAACATGCTAATCCTAGAAAATAGATAATAACTAATGGAGGATGGGTTGGAAATAAAAGCTCCCAGTTTCCTAGTTGACTAGCTTTTATCTTATCCATAGAAAAGCAGGAAAAGCAAAAAAAGCAGAATAAAGCAGAATCTATTGTAAAGTCCTGTATACTAATTTTGGATGGTCAAAAGGTGGTCAAGATCAACCCAACATTGGAAATAAATCATTCCTAGGATATAGATGGCATGTATTGACTTTAAGGTGCAAGTGGATGCCAACTAATTAAGCTAGTGGGTGAATAATTAATCAA
>LPNX010440073.1:247853-260000 GCA_001517045.1 Pseudotsuga menziesii
CTAAAAGTGCCAATCCTTTTGTGAAGTTTTTTCTGTCAAGGATTATGAAAAATGGCACCTGTAAAAATGAAAATCAAAGTTCAATTAAAAATTTGCTGTCAGAACTAAAATACTAAAAACCAAATCTAGTTTTAAAAACTCTCAAATGCTTACATTACTTAAAGACGAAGGTTATGGAGCCACGAAGGAACAACAACACCGCAACCAACACAACAAGAAGCCAAACCTTCATTTTAGCAGTGACAAAGATGACGGGGACTCATGTAAAAGCCACACTGACAACAATAACCAGAACAAGCATGGGCAATGGCCACGGAATAACTAAGCAACGAAGTTGGAGCTGTCACCAACAAGCAAGGCGTGAAAATGAAACTCTCAAACCCTACAACGAGGGCAATGCTTCAACCAATGGCAAGCAAATATAAAACCTATCTCTACAATTACAGGCCACGGATGAACATGCAAGGAGCCACATACAGGCCATAAGCTTTATGTTACGAATATCAACAACCCTTACAGAGATAAGACTCGCAGTAAACATAAAGAGTTTTGAGACCAAATGGTGGAGGCTGAAAATGACTTAAACCAAGACTCGGAGCATAGCTAACAATCAGAAAGGTAACATGGCCGCCCTGAGAATGGTTGCAGAGCAGCCTGAAGGCCCGAGAACTACAGAGGGGAATAGCAAAGAGTAGGGTTACAATGATTTTTATATTTCCAACACTTGGCCAGGAGAAGACCACGTGGTCACAAAATTTTAAACCATGCAGTGGGTCATTTCTATAGTTACTTGCATTACAATGATAAACAATTATTTTAATCATTTAACACGTTGCATGAAAACCTAGTTATTACATTGTATTTGATTGCACCGCTTAGTATATGGTATGCTAGTTTAGTATTAAAAATAACAACATTAAATATTACGTTGACCAAGAAATTGATGTCACCTTTAAACTCTGGTTTTTCTTGAAATAACTCATGCATAGAAACTTATATCATCGTTAACCATATGTCCAATATATCGTAACATCGACAATACCGTATGAATTTTGGTAAACCTTGTTCTTTAACGTTGACCTTGATTTGTGTAGAAATCATGTGTTATATGGGAGAGCCCAAGATAAAAGGTTTATGACCACCGAACAACCATAGTTTTCTATATGTAGAAACATTATAGTCTATGCATGGTTAATCCCATTTTTTTTACAACAATCCAAGTTGTGACATTTATAAAATTGCACAACATAGTATTAAGTAGAATCATAAACTCTATTTAAACTTGTTTATGACCTTGAACTAATTATAAACTTGTATGTTTAATAAACAAAATAGTTTATGCATGATTATAAGTCTCATAGAAACCAATAAATCAGTTGGTAGCAAACTATGAATTTGGCTAAGTGTAATACAAGAACACTTTTATAAATTCTTTTACATAGTTCAGGTCGACGAGACTTTGATAGAATTTGGTTGTTTCTCAACATGGAATTTGCTATTATTTCACCATGTCTTTTGAATAGTAAAATGGTTTTAGTATTACATAAAATAGCTGGCGCTTAGCATAGGATAGAAGGTTATTATTATAGGAACATCAACTTAGAAACTACCGGTAAACAGTAATCTTAATACAAGGAAAGTATTATAGAATAATAAGATTTAGAATGGATTGGTCCTACTTGAATCTATAATCAATAGAACCTCATGGTTTGACATATATTTAAGAGAAGTAGACAACAATGTTTTCTTGTGAAAATACACTATCGTTTCTACACCAAATCAACTTAATGTCAAAAGTTTACAGGCTGTAAGAAGATAAATATCAAGCAAATTGAAACTCAAATGAGTTGTATGATAATGTATAATAACCCAAAGTACGACAGTATAATGTTGCAAGTAATACTTATTAAAGTAGAAGTTATCAAGCAACTAAGATTACAAGTCTAGAGCCACAGAAAGTATTTTACTGTCGCTACGTACCTTAAAGAAAGAAAGTCAATCATCTAAACTTCATTTACAAAAACAACTGAAGAAAACAAACTGTTTTACCTCATGGAAGTTCATTTGAAACATAGCAGCTTATTTACTAAGCTTATTATTTTTGCAGATAGAAACACTGTTGGATACTTTATGAAATTAAAAATGTTACTCGATCATTCATACCTGTAAAAATGTAAGAACAAGTAATCTTTCTGCGTTAGCAAAAATGCTAAGTAATCCCAGGATTTCAAAGTCAGTTTCCACCTACTTGTCAAAAAGAAAAACTCATCGGTAAACTAAAAATAGAAACAATGCACAATTTAAACTTAATCTTGTTACAAAAAGGAAACTACTGAGTTAACATAATTGAGATTATGTTATACTAATCTTTTAACTGTTTCTTTTATTGCTAACCTATAGCTGTTAGTAAACTGTAGTTTCATCATTTTATGTTATTTCAAAATTTTAAATTTTTGTGAAAATTTGGGGTTTTGAAAATACACCATTGTACAAGCTCTTAAGCAATGTAGACACTACATTCTTAGCAAGGAAATAATCATTCTTTCTGATCATAAGCCTTTACAGTTCACCCCGTCCCAGTCGAAACTACAGACAACTCGACAAATCAAGTGGATTAATTACGTGTAACAATTCCAATTGGTAATTAAATATCAGAAAGGTAAAGCCAATTCCGCAACTGATTGTCTCAGCCGACCACCCATTACTCTTTTGTCTATAGTGATGAGTATGCAGTGTTACAACACCACTACTTGGCCACAATTGTATTCGGTATACTATGAATTCTCCATAATTTATCGATAGCTTTAGGCCAACACATTGTCTACTATGGACTACTTCCTGAAGGATAATTTTTTATAGAAGCTTGGACAACTTCGTGTATCGATCGGTGAGCACAGAAAAAATATCATTTGGGACGCGCACTACAACAAAACCACAGGACATTTTGGAGTCACAAAAACACTTGTTATCCTCCAAAAGTGTTTTTACTGGCCTTTGATGGCAGAACACTTGCAGGCGACAAACTTAATCTCTCGACCCTTGAGATTAGTTCGTCTAATTCTGGATCCTCCTGTTTAGGTTTAATCTCTGTGTTTTTAGACATTCATGGTAAATGGATTTTTCTAGATCCTTTAAATCATGAAGAAATTTGGAAACATACCCAATTTGACTTTGACGATTTCTTGATGACACAAGGATGGTATAGATGCAGCTACATGGACAATAGATCCTTTTCCCTCTATGTCGTTGATATGTGAACCAAAAGCGGTTACCCTTTTTACTAGTCTGATCTTTAACACCCCAGAAACATGAACTTAGCCAGAAATCTCAGTCTTGAATTCTTCTACTGGATTTATCCTTTCCTGGCGTTTTCCCCTTAACACAACCTCTACAGAATCGATCCTTTCAGTGATCGATTTCAGTCCTCATAGTCTCTCAAATAATCATGAAAAATTAAAGAAACTTTGTTTAAAGAGATGAACTACATATTTATTTAGCATTCAATTTACAACATTATCGAAGGTAGAACCTCTAAGGATTTCAAGACAAAATCACAGAGTACAAATTAGTCTTTTTTTCAACTCTCCTATTCAATCCAAGCCAAATTTTCATTAACTAAAGAAATTACATATATACTCGCTTCTAAGTGGTCGAGATCCATATCAAGGGGATCAAATCTCTCCAATATTAGCTAAAAACTAATTTTACACAGTATTCTTCTTTAAAATATAAACTAACACAAAATGAATATTACATGGAAAATATTGGGAGATTTAAATCCCTTTATTCAAGTTCACATCCTATTATGGAAAACTAGAAATGAAAACGAAAAGATCCCACTCCTTTGCTTGAAAATTCCTTTTGTATTTTCAAATAATTTTCGGAAGTCTGGCTTTTGACTTTATGCTCCTACATCAGACTCCGAGGGTGGAAAAATTTCATGGGATCCTGTCCATGAGCTCCTATGTTGAACTGCCCATCCTCTGTAATACTACTTCTATCATCCATGTAGCATATGCAACTGGATGATCCTTCCATTTGACTAAATATTCGAGATATTCCCTGTCCCTGGTTTTTTTATACACTCTTTCATCCAAAATGATTTTTGGTTGTAAAATTTTGGTTGTAGGTAATTGTTTTACCCACTTCATCTTCCGCTCCTCTTTGTTTTTAGCTGAAATCTCTGTCCCTTTCTCTTCATACTTGTATAAATATAAAACATTGAAAACAAGAGATATTCTAATGTCAGGAGGTAACTCAATTTCATAAGCATTTGCAGAGAATTTTCTCAGTATATTCAATGGTCCAATATTCTTCAACTTTGGTTTATTATACTTCCCTCCTGGAACCTTTCTTTTTTGAGGTGTTCTAATACCAAGTCTCCTACTTCAAAATTTGCTTCCCTTCTTTTCAAATCGACTCTAAATTTATATTTTTGACTATTGTCCTGTAACTGTTGCTTCAACTGTTCATGGATTTCTTTTATTTCTGAGGAAAAATGCTCTCGTTCAGCACTTACCTCTACTTTTCCCAAGTTTCTCAACTCGTGTACTCCTCTTGGTTGCATACCATAAACTATACGAAATGGACTCTACACTGTACTCCTATTAAAAGAATCATTATAAGCAAATTCTGCTTGTGCCAAAACTTGATCCCACTATTTGGGATGTTCGCCAACTAAGCTTCTCAATATATTTTCCATGCTTCTATTCACTACCTCAGTTTTCCATCTATCTGAGGGTAATATGCTAAACTAAAAATTAGTTTAGTACCAAGCTTCATCCACAAGGTTCTCCAGAAATGAATAAGAAATTTGGTATCTCTATTCGAGACAATACTCCTAGGAAATCCATGCAACCTTACAACTTCTTTGAAAAACATATTAGTGACATGAGTAGCATCACTAGTTTTAAAACATGGAATGAAATGAGCCATTTTGTAAAATATATCAACTACAACAAAGATTGATCATTACCCTTTTGAGTTTTAGGAAAACCCAAAACAAAATCCATTCTCACCATATCCCAAGGTCTTTATGGAATAGGAAATGGAGTGTACAAACCCGTGTTATGGCTCCTTCCTTTGTCATATTGAAAAACCTTATAGTTGTTCACATATTTCTCCACTTCAGATCTCATTTTTGGAAAAAATTAAAAATGACTTAGCTTCTCAAAAGATTTACCAGCACCAAAATGTCCAGTAAGTCCACCACTATGCTTCTCCCTAATTAAATTCTCCCTCATAGAACAAATTGGTATACACAGCTGGTTTTCCTTAAACAATAGACCTTCCTGCAAGAAATAATCCAACCACTGAATTCTGCCAAACAAGACATAATTCTTGCATGCTTCAAATTCCTCTTTAAAGTCTACATCATTCTCATATAATTCCTTAAGAAAATCAAAGCCTAAAATTTGAATTTGACTTTCCTGAATCAACATACTTTTCCTACTCAAGGCAGCTGCTACTTTGCTTGATTGACCATTGATATGTTTCAACACAAAGTTAAAACTCATAATATATTCTACCCATTTTGCATGTTTTTGGTTTAACTTTGGCTGTTCCATGATGAACTTTAAGGCATGATTATTTGAGTAAAGGATAAATTCCTTAGACATTAAATAATGTCTCCAATTTTTCAAGTCCTGCACAACCACATAGAATTCCTTGTCATAAGAGGAACACTTATTCTTAGTATCATTCAAATTCTCACTAAAATATGCTATAGGCCTGTCAGCTTAACTTATACAACACCAATAGCTTCTCCACTTGCATCACATTTCACCTGAAATGGCTTGTTAAAATTAGGTAGAACCAAAACTGGTTTCTCTGTCACCTTTTTCTTTAGCAACTGAAAGTTTTCTTCTGCTTCAAAAGTCCATTTAAATGGTTGTCTATCCTTCTAAATTGTATCAATGATAGGATCATTGCTCTTACTAAAGTCCCTTATGAATTTTCTATAAAAGCTAGCAAGACCATGGAAACTTATTACTTCAAACATGTTTCTTGGTGAAGGCCACTTTGCGATTGCCTTTGTTTTTCTTGGATCCATTTTCAATCCATCTGTAGAAATAACAAACCCAAAATATACTAATTCTTCTTTAAAAAATAAACATTTTTTAAGATTCACCAATAACTTTTCCTGATGCAATTTTCTTAAGACATAGTTTAAGTACCTCAAATTCTCCTCTTCAGACCGGATGTAAATTAATATATCATCCATATATACTATCACAAATTTACCTATGAAAGGATTTCAACACCTCATTCATAAGTCTCATAAATGTTCTAGGCGCATTTGATAAGCCAAAAGGCATTACCAACCATTCATACAACCCCTCAATTGTCTTGAAAGCATTTTTCCATTCATCTCCTTCTCTGATTTTGATTTCATGGTAGCCACTCTTTAAGTCCATGTTTGAAAAGTACTTTGCCCCACTCAGACAATCCATTAGATCATCAATTCTGGGCAAAGGAAATCTATTTCTGATAGTGATTTTATTTATGGCTCTTGAATCAGTGCACATTCTCCAGCCTCCATCTTTCTTTGGGCTCAATACTGTTGGTACTGTGCAAGGACTCAAGCTTTCTCTAACTCAGCCCTTTATCCAACAACTCTTGGATCTACTTCCTGGTCTCTTCATTTTCTGCAGGATTCATTCTATAAGCTGCTTTGTTTGGCAAGTTAGCTCCTAGAATTAGATCTATATGATGGCTGATACTTCTCATAGAGGATAAATCATTAGGCAAATCATCTACAATGATATCATTATACTCATCCAACATGTCCTGAATCTCAATTGGTAAATCAGAAATTTTAGTAGAGGTAAGTATCACCTTGGGTTTGCAGACTAATGAAAAATTTACCTCATTTTTTCAATATGTTGTAAGTATCTTTTTCCGCTTAACAACAAAGCGTTTGGTTTAGGGTTTGTTGATGTACCTTCTTCCTTCATAGGTAATAATGTATAGTCAATACCATCTTTGTGAAATTTATAAGTGTTCTTATTCCCGTCATGTATGGATCCTCTGATACCAAGGTCTGCCGAGCAATATGTGATATACGTACATAGGAATCACATCACATACAATTTTTTCCTTGTACTTACCCAATTGTAACTCTATTTCGCACTTTTCATTTACTAGCACCTGGTGATTATTTTGAAGCCACGACACCTTGTAGGGTGTTGGATGTTTAGATTTCTTCAGTTTTGACAACATTAGAGACAAAATTATCTATATTTCCACTGTCTATTATCATTTGACATCATTTCCATTGAACTTTACATACTGTCTTAAACAAGGGTTTCCTTTGAGTTGGTTCCATAGCTTCCTTTTCTAGTTTCAACAATATTGTTCTTATCATCAAAGATTCCCCTATCTCTGGTATATTCCTTGCTTCTGAAGTTTGTGTTTCCTCTCTCTCTGCTTGAGCAACAATGACATTTCTCTGATTTATCCTTGCATTCTCAGGACAATCATAGGATCAATACACTAATTTGTTACATTTGAAACATCTCACTTCCCTTTCTCTGCCTCTGCCTCATCTTCCTCTAGAAAATCTCCCTCTGCCCCTTGCATCACCATATGAAGGTGTATGCTGACTTGAACTGCTGCTAGCTCCATCTCTTGGTGTTGTAGATCTTTCTCTACCTCCTTGACTTCCCCTTCCTCGGAAAGTACCTTTTCCTATGGTAGAATGCTTCCTCATGAGTTTTTCCTCATCCTTCAAGGCCATTTGGTACACCTCATCCACTATTTTTAGAGACAATAGACGAATCTCATCTTGTATCTCCATTCGGAGACCATTTAGGTATTTGGAAATATTTTGTGCAGTGTCTTTCACTTGTCCTGCTCTTATGCTCACTTTATAAAACTCCTATGTGTACTCTCTCACAATAAATAACCTTTGTCTAAGGTTCTGCATCTGTCTATATAAGGATAGCTAGTAATCACTTGGTAAGAATTTTCTTCTCAATTTTACCACCATTTTGCTCCAATTTTTTATTGGTTGTTTACCAAGTCTTGTTCTTTCTACTTGCACTCCATCCCACCAAAGTGCCGCATGTCCCTTCAACTTAGTGACAACAAATTTCACTTTCTTCTCATCTTCCATATTTTTGTAGTCAAATAATTTCTCCATATCATTTATTGAGTCAATCAATTCTTTAGGATTGAAATATCCTTTATAAACTGGAATTTATGGTCTTGGTTTTGAAGAGGATGTCAATATTGTCATTAAAAAACTCAACTGATCAGGAGTAATCACCATCTGTTCTTCTGCATCTGGGGCCTCATTTTTTTTCTCACTAACATTTCCATCAACAACATCTCTCTACTCCATTGCTTCTAGTTGGGCATTTACTTGTTGCATAATTTTGATCACTTCTGCATTTGCTATAGGTCTTCCTCTTTGTTGACCCCCACGTCCTCTACCAACTCTAAAATCCATTTTAAACTTTCCTCTCTTGTTCCTGAGGTTTTGTTAAGTATTGTTTATAAGCCCTAATCTTTTTTCTGATTCAAAATCAAAATTTTGCTCTGATACCACAATTGATGGAAAGCAATTGCAGGAGAAAGACTTAATCTCTCAACCCTTGATATTAGTTTGTTTAATTCTATATCCTCTTGTTCAAGTTTAATCCTTGGGGTTTTAGACATTCATGGCATATGGATTTTTCCAGATCCTTTAAATCACAAAGATATTTGGAAACATACCCGATTTGACTTCAACAATTTCTTAATGATACATGGATGGTATAGATGCAGCTACGTGGATAGTAGATCCTTTTTCCTCTACACCATTTATTTGTGAACCAAAATGGGTTACCCTTTTTACTAGTCTAAGCTTTGAGACCTTGAAAACATGAACTTAACTAGAAATATCAGTCTCGAATTCTTCTGCCAGATTTATCCTTTCCTGGCATTTTCCCCTTAACACGACCTTTGCAAAATCAATCCTTCCAGTAATCGATTTCAGTCCTCACAGTCTCTCAAAGAATTGTGAAAATTAAATAAACTTTGTTTACAGAGATGAACTGTAGATTTATTCAGCATTCGATTTACAGAGTTTTTGAAGGTAGAACCTCTAAGGATTTCAAGACAAAATCACAGAGTACAAATTAGTCTTTTTTTCAAATCTCTAATTCAATCCAACCCGACTTTTCATTAACTACAAAAATTACATATATACCCGATTCTAAGTGGCCGAGATCCATGTCAAGAGGATCGAATCTCTCTAATATTAGCTAAAAATTGATTTTACACAATATTCTCCTTTAAACTCTAAACTAACACAAAATTAAGATTACATGGAAAATCCTGGGAGATTTAAATCCCTTTATTCAAGTTCACATCCTATTCTAGGAAAATAGAAACGATAGCGAAAAGATCCCACTCCTTCACTTGAAAATTCTTTTTGTATTTTCAAATAATTTGTGAAAGTCTGGATTTTGACTTGGTGCTCCTGCATCAGCCTTCACTTAAATTTGAATTCATCAAGTACATTGGATCGTGCGTAGTTTGTGCCATTGCTAAACCACTGAATCGACAACAAGGACTGTACACACCCCTACTAGTTCCTAGTCGATCATGAGAATCTATTTCTATGGACTACTTGATGGGATATCCTACTACCAAACATCAGCATGATGCGATCTTAGTAGTAGTCAACATATTTTCCAAGATGGCTATACTCATACCGTGCAAGAAGACTATGACAATGCAATAGACTGCCCAAATATTCTTTGAACATGTTTCGAAACATTATGGCCTTTCGATGACTATTATTTTTTAAAAATATGCCATATTTGTCAGCATATTTTGGCAAACTCTCTGGCAACAACTCGACATGAGACATTATTTTTCGACAGCCTTCCATGCTCAAACAAATAGACAGATGGAAGTTGTAAGTCGCTTGGTAGTATAATTGCTTTGCATGTACAACCACAAGCATCATCGAACATGGGATGATAGCCTTCCATACATACAACACAACTACAATCGTGCTCAACACCATTCTACGGGAAAGAGTCCATTCGATATTTGTTATGGATTTTAACCTTCAGGACCTATCGATTTGATCATTTCCTTGACACAGACGAATGACACTGACTTCGGAGGAGGAGAAGTTGAGAAAGCATTAAAATTCAAAGATCAAACCTACAACATCTAGAAGCAAGTGCATGAAATGTTGTAGTGAGCTAATCTAAAAGCTAAGGCCTGACATGAAAAGCAGTGTATTCCGCATTCATTCCAAATTGGGGATCAGGTCTGGTTACATCTAAAGAAGGAGCGCTTCACTGAGCCATACATGAAGTTGAAACCTTTGCGATATGGTCCACACCGTATCCTTAAATAGATTGGAGAAAATGCTTTTCAACTCGACATTCCTACATGCCTTGGTCTACATCCAGTATTTAATGTAGACTTACTTCGACCATACCATACACCATTGTTGGAACAAAATGGCTTGCATACATTAGAATAGACATAAATCCATCCATATGTTCAGGAACCTCTTCTTTGCAACACCATTGTGGGACGACATATACACCATACAAGGACGAAATCCATTCCCTTATTTAAAGTGGCTAAAGCTGAACAACTTCCTGTGCAAGGAAAATGGCATTCTACTACTGAAATAACCAACAAGTTTCCTCACCTGAATGAGCACACAATGGAGACCATTGTTTCTTAAGGAATGATCCACTCAGTATTTGGCATGTTGTTGAACTTTGAAAAAGTTTAGCACTTTGACTACTTCGATAGGTTTAGTATCGGCTTTGACAAGTCTGAACCTCAACAAAACTGACTTCAACAACCTCTACAGGTGTCCTGCTCGACATACAACATCTCTACATGCATTGTCGACACCGACGACTGTCGAACATCGACATAGTTTCTCTCTATATTCTAGTTGTCTACGACGGTTGAAATTCCGAACCGTTAGAAGTTTTTTGTAACTGAACATAAGGGGTAGTCACCTAAGCATCTCATCATTCTTTATAAACATGTACAGTATTGTAGTATACATAGATCAATCAATAGAAATTGGTTTGAATTCTTGCATATTGTCAGTGTGCATACTTTGTGTCTATATAGTGTATTTCTTGCTTTACTTATTCTTTTAAGCTTCCTCCAAAACAATGCTTGACTCATTCATTCAAACTGTTGTCCCCATCGTGCAGCTAGGCACGACCTGGATCACAAATTAAATAAATTAAAACCATAAACATTGCACACACACTTTCACAACATTTCTACTTTAAAAATAGGTTTGCATCTGGAAATATTGGATTCCTCTCCTTGCTTGATAGATCCCCTTTAGATGGATCTATGCAAGTATTAATAGTGTTAATAATTTATTAATATTAATATTATTGTGCTTAATAGGCGCATTCTACAACCCAGTAAGGGAGAGATGTGTAACTCCTTCCATTCTCATCCTAGAGCTAACACATGTCCTTTATAAAAAATAATAAAATATTATAAAAAATAACATCTCTACTCAAATTAAATTTAAATCATTTAGAACTATATATATATATATATATATATATATATATATAACCACACAAATTAAATAAATTAAACCCATAAACATTGCAAATACACTTTCTCAACATTTATACTTTAAAAACAGGTTTGCATATGGAATGATTGGATCCCTCTCCATGCTTAATAGATCCCCTTTAAATGGATCTATGCTAATATTAATAATGTTAATAATATTGTTAATAATTCATTAATATTAATATTATGAAAAAATAATATCAACTTTATCATAAAACATTTTATTAAAAAAAAATTTAAAGTTTTTTTTTTTTTTTTGTAAGTTCAGGTCTAATCTATTAAGTAAAGATAAAATACATGTAGTGATACAAGTCTGTGTGTTGCTAGAACACAAAACCGAGCCAAACTGGGAATTCTAAAAGTATCAAAAAAGATCCTCCCCTTAGATGGGAAAACGGATCTGTTGGTCTCTTATTATTGGCTGTCCAATACATTATTTTCCAGCATAAAACTTATAAAACCACATGATATGTTAGTTTTATTAATGTTTATTTGTGTATGGTTATGCTTTTATGGAGACCAACGTGGACAAAGGCTTGGTAAGTGATTTTTGGTTATTTTATATTGTTTTAT
>LPNX010440073.1:260093-287023 GCA_001517045.1 Pseudotsuga menziesii
ACGGTGACCAGTTTGCAGAATTTCTGAACGAATGTGGAGAAATCCTTTCCAGAACAGACATGGTTTTGCCAGATTTGGTGTTGGCCGTTTTCTGGGTAGTTGCTCAAATCTCTGCATTCTGGGATGGATCCTGTCCATCTGTTCATGTATAAATAAAGCTTAATGAAGAGGATGCTAGGAGAAGATTGTAATACTTCATTTCATCAATAAAATCAGCGTTTATCTCCTTTAAGGTTTTGATTTTTAAAGCTGGAAGGCGTTGAGGGAGGGCCCCCTTCAGCACCAACCATTGGTATTTCACATTGTGTGGTTTGCAATAGCAAGATAACATTTCTTTCCCTTTGATATTGTTCTATAGAATGCTGATGGTTTTACTCATATGCATGTCTGCAGATTTTTAGTCATTTGCAATTGATTTAGCTTGCTGAATAGATTCAGGAACAGTTTTTTATTTGGTACCCCTTTCTGGTTTTCAGTGTGGACTGTGTATCAATGGCCATGATTATTATTTAGGGTTATTGTATTTCTAAATCGTGTGATGGTTTGATTCAAGTTTTGCTTTATGAAAGATTACAAGTAGACTGAGCTTTCACATTGTTTTTTTATTGCCAGCATATAGCGATATAATGATAGCTACAGGATTAGTTTAGACTCTGCTCGTTCACAGGACTGTAAAATAAATTAAGGACTGGTGTGGGTTTAAATATTCTCTTTGATTTCCAGTATGAAGCATAGTATTGGTAAATTGAATAATGAACTCGACTCCATCTGTTGAAGAATCCTTCTTACTGCAGCGTGAGAATAATTGATGAACAGCTCCAGTCTTTTACTTTTGAGCTTACAGAGCTGTAGGATATCTTGTTGAAATGGAACAACGTTTGTAATATTTTGTAGAGGGTGTGAATATTGTAGTATATAGAGCATATAGGGCTTTGTTAAATAGCTCTTTAAATAAGTGATTAAATAGGAAGAAATTTTGCTGTTTGACATTGATTAAATAGGGTTTGTTAATGTTGCTTCCTTGAATCAATATCAGCGCCACAGTGTGCATATGCAAACCAGAACCAGTGAATATTTCTCACACAGTCCTAATATTGATTAATGAATATTGTTTGGATAACCTGGGCATTTTTCTGTGTGCATTAGTGTGTATAAAATAAAACAGAGCACATTGGGATAACGATAACCAACCAAGCTTTGTTATAATAGGCTGTGTGTTGACAAGAGGTCATAGGTGTTACTCTGACAATAATTCTAGAAGTATTAGTGTGGAGTGAAGCATTAGATCTTGTAGGATTAATAGTGGAGTTTTCAGGTTAATTGAGATCGATTGAGCATATGCGTTTGACAGGTAGATTCTTCCTTTGCCAGGCTTATTGTTTTGAAAGTAAACCTTAGTCACTTTAGCATAAGATTGTTGTAGTTCAAGGTTTGTTTAATCCCTTAGCAGGTTGTTCTACTGTAGTTTAATATTGTTGTGAAGTATTGCTATAGTTAGTGTTTCTTTAGAGGATCAAGTTTGCTTCAAAAATTACTATAGCTACCTTTTTGCTATAAGTTGTTGTAGACAAATTGATTTCTGTTTCTGTATAACAGACCTAGGAGTTCTTAGCATAACCATAGTTTCGTCCATTTCATTGCTTTGTTTGAAGTAGACTAGCATTCTTGTAAGCACGAGCATTAAAACTGCCTTGCCCGCACATATAGTGTAGCAGCTCAAAGTTTACGATTCTCCGATTGATAATTAAATAGAGGTGAATTAAGTAACATTAATTTTAACCAACAGGATCTTAGACAATTCAAAAATACGAAAAAGACTATTTGAAAACAAAACAAATTGAGACTAGACCATAGTCCATTACTAGACCGCCAAAATCTTAAAAACCATGTAATCTGGATAGTTGGAGGAGTGAAACCTAGACGCCTGGACAAGTGGAGGACACTTAGACAGTTGGAGGAGCTAGACCTGGACTCTTGTCATCAGGGTGGTGCATATGGCTCCTTGGTGATTGGGTAGCAGTACTCAGTGCCCCATTGGAGAACCTGCTACGTGCCTTCCTCCTGCTCCTACTCTGATTTCTTATTGGCACCTGTGGCATTGCTATTCGTGGAATTGCTGAAGTCCAGTGCTCGTAGCTTGATCAACAAAGGTGACGTCTTTCTGGAGACAATTCCTTTCCTCATTGTGAATTGCCTCTGAGGAGCGCTGAGAGTGCTTTGACTAGGGGGAGGAGGTGGAGGGGGAGAGGGGAGAGGAGGCAGGGGAGGGGGAAAAGGTGGAGGCGGAGGAGGAGGGCGTGGAGGTGGCTTAGTCCGGTCGGGAATATCATTGACAGCTCGTAGAATGAGTTTGGTGTGCAGATTTTTGAAGACCCAATAGTTTTCTTTGTGGGAGGTGGTGTGAGTGGCAGCGAAAATGGCACCTGAGAGTTCGTCTTCCCAATCCTCGACAAGGGTTCTTAGCATAGCCGGGAACTCAGCCTCAAATTCCCAGTTGCTGGAATTTGGATAGAAAGGTGGTTCTTTTGGGTCACCAGCTCTGTTGCATCCTCTTCCTCCTCTAGGGGGTCTTCTTCCACCTTTGAGAGGCACTCTTCGTCTTGGAGGCATGTGGTTCGCAGAGGGTGTGTGACGAAAACCGATAGTCGGAGAGCGGAGCAGACGGGGATTGCAATGGGGGAGCTCATGGCTAATGCGAGCGGCATAGGAACATGTGTCTGATATTGGCTATGGTGGAGAATCTGGTGAAGCTGGCTTGGATAGGAAGGGGGTGCTTTAAATGCAGATTGCGGAGAAAATGAAATGGAGGACCAGAGACGGAATCAGAGCCATAATGCACTCCGCCCAAAGACCTTCCATGCGAGCCTTAATGGCACTGTACCCGGCCTACTCGGCCTTAATTGTTGAGGGGACCGAGCTTACCGGCATTGTTGTGGGTGCTTGCATCATCAACGAAATTGTCCAATTGTCGATTGCTGGCAGTGTAATATTTGTTCACGTCGTGGGCTTGAAAGGTGTTGAGCCCCAGAGGTGGCGTGTTTTCATGCTGCCAGTCATTGTCCATCTGATTGGCCACGTCATCCAGGGCCATGGTCCTGACCACATCCTCGTCCTCCTCATCAACCCGATCCTCCGTCACGACCACACCCTTGTCATTCGGGACCGCATCAAGGTCCGCACCATCCTGTACAGTGGCCCTATCCAACTCAGCCTGGTAGTCCTCCATGCCATTCTGAGTCGCCTCCGTACCCATGGCCATGGCCACGTTGTCCCTGACTAACCTGTCCTCTGTGTAACCAGTCATGTCACCCGCATCCGGTGTAAAGTTTTTATTATTTAAAGGAGGAATATGGTTAAAATTAATAACCACATTAATTTTCTTTATGTATTAAAGAATACTTATACAAGCCTATAGTAATATATTATTATCAAACTTGATAGATATAAATTATAACCATATTAAAATTTAAATTAAATTAAATTAAAATAAAATAAAATTACAATTAAATTAAAATTAAAATTAAATTAAAATTAAAATTAAAATTTAAAATTCAAATTCAAATTCAAATTCAAATTTAAAATTTAAATTAAAATTAAATTAAAATTTTAGAAAAAAAAATGAAAATTAAATTACAATTAATTTGGTTTAAATTTTAAATAACTTGGTTTAAATTTTAAATTTATTTGTTTAAAGTTTATTTAAATTAAAGTGATTTATAAAATTTTGAAATCTACTAAATTTTAAAATAGTGTACAATATATTAAAAAAATGGATAATAATAATTATACTATAAATTTGAAAATGGACATTTTTGCTCAATTTATATAGTTCAATATATTAGTATTTGAAAACAAATACTTATTATATTAATATTACCATATTAAATAATATGGATGGAGTTTTAACTTAAGAGAGTAAGTAAATTAGAAATTTGCATTCATAGATTATTGGATTCTTTTTCAAAAAGCATGTTAACCATGGTCAACATAATTAATGTACAAACTCAATGTCACTTAATCCAACATGTCAAAGTGGAAAAAACAAATATGCCTTGTAATAAATCATGTCAAAAAATTTGTCAAGCATGCTTTAAAATTTAGACCATCATCATTTAACACTTTTCATCGAACATGGTTAGCCATGGTCTAACCATGGTTAATGTAATACTTTTTATTATATTTTGTTAGTTTATTTTATTAAAAGAACATGGAAACACATGACTTATATATATATATATATATATATATATATTAAAGTAATTCTGAAATTGAAAGTGTTAACTCATGAATTTGTTTTCTTTAGTCTTATATTTTGCTTGTGATTTTTGTTTTAATCCTGCTCATTTGCTTACTTTCAGGAAATTTTAGTTTAAAGTGAATTTTTTATTTTTGCTTTTAGGTTTGCATTATGTTTTGTTTTTCTTATGGTTCTGAAGGGTTTTATAGAACATATGTTGATTAAAGGTTTCACAAATAACACTAAGGTCATAGTTTACCATATAAACCTTATTCAAAATGGAATTAATGGCTAAAAAGCACCAAATTTGATTTTAAAATTTTACACTGCGACGCTACAAGAATATCGCGGGTGCTAAATTTGTCGGTTTTTACACCAAATTCTCCCATGATTGCGCTCTTGGATGACTAATCACATGTGTAGATAGGTTTGTTACGTGTTTTATCTGAAATAATCATGCAAACAGGTGTGGTCTATGACGTGAAGGAGATCGTGCCAGACAGAAGTTAGGCTTCAGCGAATCATGACAGATAGAGGAACGAGCCGAGATTGATGGGAAAGAGGTTCTCCACATAGGCATTACGAAGCTGGAAGCAAAGTGGAACGAAGACAATTGATAAGAATCTAGAATTTACAGTTAAAGAAGGAATTTAGGGCTTTCTCAGCGCGACAGTTGGAAGCAAGATGAAGTCTTGAAGACACCTGGATGGTTAAATTCGACACTCAGATAGTCCAAGGATCAATTTTAAACACCTGCAGCAAGCCGGGAGTGAGGTATTCCGCGTAAACTTGGTCGTGGCCTACTAAATTGGGGGTTTTTCCATTAAGGCTTGTTATGTTAAACTGATTAAAGAAAACATTAATTCATGTTGTTAACAAGCTCTCAACGATGAGAGATCAATCTAAAAGGTTTTAGATGTTTTGGAAAATGATAAGTTGAAAAACAACAGTTACATTGAACACATTTCAGACCAGAAAATATGGTAGGGTGAAGGTCTGTACTGTTTGTGGTGACCAGGGTTTCATAGATTTACTTGTTACCTGTAATCAATGCAATGAGTTAGCTGAGCATGTCTATTGCATGCAAACCTTGTCTGAGTATGTGCCAGAGGCTGATTGGTTTTTTACTGAATGTAAGTTGAAGCAGAAAGTTAGCACACATAATATTGCTCTCATATCATCTCATCCCCTAGTTAAACAATCACAATCTGAATCTAAGAAACGAGTAGTTGAGAGCGCTAATGCATAATCCTTATTGCAAAGAGATAGCTCATTAGTGCCATTAGAAGGAGCCAAGGGTGCTATTTGTGCACAATCACAACACATAGATGTCTCTATGCATTCTAGAGGTGGTCTGGCATTTAGATGAGCATATTGGATGTTAGTAAAGTTCAGCAGCAATTCTTTTAAAGATTATTAGTGCTCTATTTGGCCTAAATTACCCAGGCCTGGTGCAAAACATTTCGTACATTGACAATAGAATAGACTGTTAAAATTGAGAGAGAACAGCCAAGGAGAATCAAAAGAAAGATGACTATCAAAACTATGAAAACTTGAGGGAAAAAGGACTGCTAGGTCATTAACAGGGTCTTAAAATCACACAGAAACCTCATCAAGACTTTGGAAAGCAGATGAAGAAGAGTGGGAAGACCAACAGGGATGAGCCCACTGAGTTGAATTGGATTGACAAGTTTCCAGGTTGTGCAGAGCTCTTTGAGAATGCTGGATGGTTGGATTTATTTAAGAAGATTGATGGATATAACACCGAAGTCTCTCATAAATTTTCTCAATGTTATAACCAAGACATGGTATCATTTGATACTCTGAAGTTCAAGTTGACTGTGGAGTTGGTGGCTGAAGCAATAGGAGTCAGAAATGAAGGAGAGCTATGGTTCAAAAAGGTGCCATTTACCTTCAATTCCCAAAGGTATCTTTTACCTGGCATTATTCCAGACTGGAGCAAGGGATTGCTCATCCAGAATTTCAGAGCTGAATGGGTGGAGCCCACCAAATTCCTACAAAGCTACATTACCTGTGAAAGGAGGTATGCTTTTGTCTTCAAGTATCATTTCAGGTTCTTACAGTACCTGGCTGGTGAATCAAGGATGAGTCTCCCCTTCTTCTTGTTGAAGAGTTTGTAGAAAATGTCAAGCAGGATTAAAGAGCATCATGACCACACTGCACAGTCCATCTTCCATCATGGATTGATCAAGCTTATTATCAGCATTGTTCTGTAAAGAGAAGGAAAGACATGGGACTACTTTCTTTTTTGGTTTGGGTTCCAAATTAAGTAGGAAGAACAGCCTACCAAAAAGCATGTGGACAAGGGAGAAACCCTAATTAGAAAATTAGGGAAAAAAGTCAAGTCCGAAGATAAAAAATGTGTCAAAATTGAGGAAGTGACAGAACCTTCAAAGGAAGATATTGAATCTCAGCAGCCTTCAATTGACAGTAAGGGAAAAGGTTTGCTGATTATTGAAAAGGAAATTCAACCTGTGCAAATTAAAGCACCAACAAAGGCACCTATAGATGAAAAAATTGTTGTCACAGAGAAGGTTGCAGTAGAGGAAGAAGATACTAAGGTCCAACAAAGAATCCCAATCACCATTTTATCTGAAGATGAAGGATACTTGTTGGAAGGAGATGAGGTGACTGGCAGTGCTGAAACTGGGGTTGGCACACACAGGGAGTTCTCCAGTCAAGAAGATAAGACAGTCATGCCAAAGAAAAAGAAGATCAAGGCTAAAGAATTTGCTTCTATCATGCATCAAAGAAAAAGTTTAAAGATGGTAGGAGAGTTTTCCCCAGGCTGGAGACCCAAAACTAGATCAAAAAACAAATTGAGGCTGAACATGAAAAAACTGCTAAACCCTAAGTTAAACACAGAAGAGGTAACTATGATTGATACTTCTTCTTCAGATGAAAAGCTAGAATCTAGTAAAGGTAAAAGCAAAGGAAATAAACCATTGAAGACAGTAGAAGAGTCCAGCCTCACCGAAACTAAACTATCAGCTGTGTTTTTGGAATTAAGAGGTGAAATGTTGAAGGTACAACAGAAAGAAGAAATGGAAGCTTCTTATTCAGAAAATAAGTTGTTAATGGATGAAAATGCACCTGATGAGATAGACAATCAAGAAAATCCAAGTGTTCATGGTGTGCCTACAGAGCTGCTGCCTAAGGATGAGGACATCTTCAGAAAGATAAATATCCCATGGCTGCTTAGTGAGCTACAGAATACCACAGCAGGGAAGGATTTTGACTCAGAAAAGTAGAATTTGCAAAGAACCATCAAACAGTATAAGCATCAAATGGAGTACATGCAAGAAACAAATGATGGTTTGACCCTAGCTAATAGAAGACTCAGGGAAAACTTAGAAGAAGTGAATGATCATTTCCAAGAGCTTATTACAATCTCCAAAGAGGCCCTAAAAAGGAAGAGAAGCAAAGATTTACAATGTGCAGAATTAAAGCAGACTATCAGAAGCCTATAGCAGCAGAATGAAGAACTTACAAGAAGGATGACAGATATGGAAGCTGAGCAGCAGAGAGCTAGGAAGAAGGCCCAAGCCTTAGATGGAATATATTTATTGGCATAAGCTGCTAAAGACCTTTGAGTATTGTTAGTTAGGCAGTTACTTGTTTTGTTTTTTGAGAAATGCTTTATTTTGTAAATTACAATTTTGACATTATCCTATCGATGAGTAGGCTAAAAATAGTTAGGGTTTAGACCCTAACTGAATTTTTAAAAACAGTATTTAGGAAGATCAGAAAGAGAACAAAGGGTTCGATTTTTGGCTGGCTTAAGGAGGTCTTTGACTTGTTTATGAGCTAAGTACTTAACTCTCATGTGTATTTGATGAACATAATTATGAAATATATGATCCATATTACCCTTTAGTCTGTGTTTTGGCTTCATTTATAGCTTGTTTAGCTACATGATTGATAAATTCATTGCTGGTTTATAGTCTTTATGCTTGTAATGCTTGTCAGTTGTGAATGAACTTCAAAGTTATGTTATGTTGGTACATGGTTATTATATTATGCATTTTCATCCATTAACAACTTATTTCAGTTCCTATTTGGCTTATGAATGTATTCCCTTTAGTCACCCAAAACTTTACAACCAGAAAAACCTTTCAAAACTCTAAACCCTAATTTTGTTTGATTAAATATTTGAGATTGTGTTGGCTTGTTTCTTTGTAGTTTGGAAACAATTTCTGGCACAAACAGAGAGTTTTAACAACTATACAATTAATTGACATAAATTTAGTTTAAAAACAATTACCAAATCCTCAACACTCTTTACGAATACAAGTGTCCAATACTAAAGAGCGATAATTATTGCTATAAAAGTCATAGGAAAAGAGAAAGAGGGGCACTGATAAAAAGATGGAAGAGAAATGAGCTTCCAGGGATCATGGAGGTGAAGGCTCAAATTAAATCCATTATATAGCTCAGAGGTTCCAGTGAGCATTTATGAGATGTTAGGATCTGTACTGGAACTGTCAATGAGCATAAGAGAATGCTAAGTTCCAGGATAAATAACTCTCTTTAGCTATGGATGGAAACTTGAAAATGTAGGAAAACAATTTTAATACTAAAATTCTGGGCAAGGGGGTGGAACATTACAAGCTTGTTCCTATGGATGGGCATTGTATAGTTGTTCAAGCTTGAACTCCTAGAATAATCATATATGTTTACTTGTAAACCAAACTCTTATTTCTTTTTACAGTTATTATGCAAAATGATTATATGTCAAATTTACGTGTTTAAGTTGAATACAACTGAACTTGATAATTGTTTGAGGAAATGAGTATTAGATTAAATCTTGATTATGCTTAAATATTTTCTTTATTAAATCTAGAAAGGAGTTTTAGACTAATGGAGTATTAGACTAAACTAATACTTATCGTTATTGAAGCCCTAATACGATGACAGAGTAATAAATAGCAAATAAACCCTTTTATTGAGTCGTGTATCAAACTTTGTCACTAAGATTTATAAATAATCCTAATAGGTTATAACACATGTGAATATATTAATCCAAAACGTAACAAATTTTTGATTTAAGAAAAAATTACAAGTACTGTCTACACATTCGATATCTTAAACAAAACTACGGCTGATGTTGCCATTAGTACCAGGAGCCATTTGAAAAATAAACCCTAGGAACCGGTAGAAGTAATTTAAAGAATGCCCAACACTTTGAGGAACCAGTCGAAGAATGTGAAGATTCAGAATGCAGAGACCATACAGTCATACTTTACAAGGGTCTCCTAGATCAAAGAACAACTTGAAGCAGTGGATGAAGAAGTGGAGAATGTAGAGATTGTAATGACCACCTTGAATGGTCTCCCTAGGACATGGGACTCTTTCATTCAGGGGATCTGTGCCAGAAAGAAGCTAGTCAAGTTCAACAGAATATGGGAAGAATGCTCACAAGAAGAAGCTTGGATAGCAGCTCGAGAAGAAAAGATGGGAAGTGAAGATCAAGCTCTCACAGTTCAACCCAAGAAAAACAGAAGGGACCATCATCATCATTCTAAAGGTAAGCATTCTTCCTCCAAGAAAGCTCAACTCAGATGTTATACTTGTGATGAAATAGGACACTATGCCAGATATTGTCCTAGAAACAAGAGAAGACATCATGCTCATGCTACAGAAGATGATGAACCTTGCACAAAGAGAAACAAGCAAGAAAGTGATGATTCTTCAAGTGATGAAGAATATGTTTTGATTTCCACTCTCACGAGAAACATCACAAATGGAAGCAATGACTGGCTTATAGACAGTGGGGCTTCCAAACATATGTCAGGATTCAAAGAGTCTTTTGTGAGACTATCAGAACATGAATCACCCCAGAAGGTGAAACTTGGAGATGACTACCAGTATCCAATAAAAGGTAGTGGGGAATCCTCCTATAAGCTAGACTCTAGAAATTCTATGAAGATGAAGGATGTATTGTTTGTACCAGTAGTTAAGAAGAACCTCCTCTCCATATCTACATTAGATGCAAAAAGCAAGAGGGTTGCATTTGTAGATGGCCAAGTTCTCATGTGGCCAAAGAGAAAGACTTTTGATGATGTAGTGGTGATTGGGGAACAAGAGGGAGGCTTATACAAATTGAAGGGCCATCTAGAACAAGCTTTGTTCCATGACATAGTACAGCCAAAAGAAATTTGGCATGGAAGGCTTGCACATGTGCACTACAGAGCACTACCACTTGCAAGCAAAGCTGTTGAAGGTCTTCCAGAAATTCAGGCAAAACATGATGGAGCCTGCAAATGATGTGCAAAAGGAAAGAACATAAAGAAGACATTTCCAAGCAGTGAGAGGGAGGAAAAAGGAATCTTGGAAATCATTCACTCCGATGTATGTGGTACAATGTCATCGAGTTCATTAAATGGGTATGTATACTATGTTTCTTTTATTGATGATTTTTCTAGGGAGACATGGATTTACTTCATGAAGAACAAAGATGAAGTATTCAGCAAGTTCAAGGAATTCAAAGCCTTGATTGAGAACCACACCGAAAAGAAGATCTATACATTTTGATTAGATAATGGTAGAGAATTCACATCAAATGAATTCAAAGAATTATGCAAAGATTCAGGGATTAAGAGGGAGTTAACCACTCCATATAATCCACAACAGAATGGGCTTGTAGGAAGGAAGAATAGAACAATCATGGAAGCTGCAAGGGCTCTACTTCATGATCAAGATCTTCCAATACATCTATGGGCAGAAGCTGCCAAAACATTGGTGTATGTACAGAACCATACTCCACACAAAGTACTTGAGAACAAGACACATGAAGAAGTCTTGTCCAGCAAGAAACCATAGGTTAGCCATCTCAGAATATTCAGCGGTCCAATGTACATACACATTCTAAAAGAAAAGAGGACAAAGTTAGATCCTTTAGGAAAGAAGGGTATATTTGTGGGATACTCTGAAAGATCGAAGGATTACAGAATATACTTCCTAGGATTTAAGAAGATCAACATCAGCAGGGACGTAACATTTGACGAAGACTCAACTTACAACAAATCCATAAAGAGGCATGCTGAAGAACCTGAAGAAACAGAAGCACCCAAAATTCATGACACAACCATGAATGAAGAAATTCAAGAAGAAGATCGAGAGTTAGAAGAATATCAAGAACATGTAGATCCACCTCAGGAGAAGAATCCTCACAAGAAGAAACCTGCTTGGGTACGAGAAGCTATCCAAGGTGCAGAAAGATATGGGGCTCCAGAAGAGAATCACAGAGAAAGAAAGAGGATTAGGTCCTGCTCCGGGTATGTAGCCTTATTATGTGATTTCATCGATAAAGAACCTTCTAACTATGAAGAAGCGACAGGAAGGAAAGAATGGAGGGATGCTATGATCGAAGAATATCAATCGATCATGAAGAATGATTTTTGGGATGTTGTCCCAAGACCAGAAGGGAAGTCTGTTGTAACTTCCAAATGGATCTACAAGATCAAGCATGCTGCATACGACATCATAGAAAAATATAAAGCAAGATTTGTGGCTCGTGGAATATCCCAGAAAGAAGGAATAGATTATGAAGAAACTTTTGCACCTGTAGCCAGATACACTTCCATCAGATTAGTACTTACTCTGGCTGTAGTGATGAAATGGAAGATACACCAAATGGATGTCAAAACTACTTTCTTTAATGGTGTAGTGGAAGAGGAAGTGTATGTGGAGAAGCCACTCGGTTTTGAGACACATGATAGGGAGTATCATGTATGTAAATTGAAGAAATCCCTGTACGGTTTAAAATAGGCACCCAGGACATGGTACGACATAATTGACAGTTTTCTATCCAGTTTGGGCTTTACCAAGAGTAAAGCAGATTCCAACCTTTACTACAAGGTTGAAGATGGTAACCCAGTGACACTCCTACTGTATGTAGATGATATGTTTGTAATAGGTATGGATGGGTTGATTGCTGATACGAAGAGGAAGCTTGCTGCCAAGTTCAAAATGAAGGACTTGGGTATGATGCACTATTTTCTAGGCATGGAGGTGTGGCAGAATGCAGATGGCATTTCCCTAGGACAAGGGAAGTATATGGTAGAGATCTTAAAGAGGTTTGGGATGATGAATTGCAAGGCCATGACCACACCTATGGCATCAAACATGAAGCTATTGAGTGATGCTTCATCAAAAGCGGTTGATTCTATGATGTATCGTCAGATGATTCGGTCCTTGACGTACCTAGAAAACACGAGACCAGATATTTGCTTTGCTATGAACACCTTGAGCCAGTTCCTGACAGATCTGAGACATGTTCACTTGATTGTTGCAAAGCATATTCTGAGGTACCTAAGGGGTATAGTTGATTATGGGCTTAAGTAGGAGGCAAATCAAAAGATTAACTTGGAGGGTTATGTTGATTCAGATTGGGCAGGCAGTGCCATCGATAGGAAGAGCACTTTAGGGTGTTTCTTTAGTATGGGATCATGTGTGATCTCTTTGTTTAGTAGGAAGCAATCTTGTGTGGCATTGAGTACAACTGAAGCAGAGTATGTTGCATCTTGTTCAGCTACTTGTGAGGTAGTATGGTTGAGGAAGCTACAGTATGATTTATTTGATCTCCAGTTAGATGCTACTTGTATATATTGCGACAACCAGAGTTGTGTGAAGTTGTCATAGAACCCAGTGTTCCATGACAAGTCGAAGTATATCGAGATCAAGTATCACTATATCAAGGATATGGTGCAAAGAGGAGCAGTGAAGCTCCAGTATGTTGCGATAAATGAATAGATAGCTGATGTGTTAACAAAGCCATTAGCCAGAGTGAAGTTTGATTACTTCAGGGAGAAGCTTGGTGTTCTCTAGATTGAGGTTCCCTCCAAGGGAAAATTATGAGTTCGTGATCCATTCTGACATGGTGAGAGGATTGGTTCCTTCCATGGTCAGATGTAAGGGCTGAACCATTCTGTCATGCTGAGAGGATTGGTTCCTTCCATGTTAGATATGAGTGTTTAGCCATTATGATATGACTGTAGGATTGGTTCCCAAGAATACTCAGTCTAGGAATAAGGGCCATTCTGATATGACTGTGGGATGTAGTCTCACATGGACAGATATAAGTGCAGGGCCATTCTGATGTGATTGAGGGATGTGTTCCCACTTGATCAGATATAAGGGCTGATTCCATTCTCTGGGAAAATGGAGGCACCTGGTCAGTTACCAGGAACCCTTAGTCTGGGACTGAGAGCCATTTTGACATGATGAGAGGATTGGTTCCTTCCATGGTCAGATGTAAGGGTTGGGCCATTTTGACATGGGGGTAGGCTGGGCCCTCTCATGGTCAAATTTAAGGGTTGATGACATTCTCTGGGAGAATGGAGGCACCTGGTCAGTTACCAGGAATCCTCAGTCTGGGATTGAGAGCCATTCTGACATGGGGGCAGGTTGGGCCCTCCCATGGTCAGATGTAAGGGCTGGGCCATTCTGACATAGGGGTAGGCTAGGCCCTCCCATG
This sequence comes from Pseudotsuga menziesii, assembly GCA_001517045.1. Taxonomy (NCBI): domain Eukaryota; kingdom Viridiplantae; phylum Streptophyta; class Pinopsida; order Pinales; family Pinaceae; genus Pseudotsuga; species Pseudotsuga menziesii. The sequence goes on from LPNX010440073.1 coordinate 273,830, forward strand.
GTCAGATGTAAGGGCTGGGCCATTCTGACATGATGGTGGATGTGTCCCTCTTGTGGTAAAATATGAGTGCTGGGCATGCCTTTTTGATGAGATGAGTTCAGATGTAAGTGTTGGGCATGCCATTCTGATTTAGGGTCAGATATAAGAGTTGAAGAAGACCTACATGGAGGCTAGGCCTACAACCAGCATGAAAAAGGGCTGGCTATGAGGAAATTCCTGTGACGAGAATAATCAAGAGATAGCACTAGTGATGATAACCCATTGATGATCCAAATTGAGTGATTATCTAGATCTAGTGATGATGATCCAGCAGTGATTATCCAACTCGAGTGATGATCTAGATCCAGTGATGTTGATCTAGTAGAGATGATCCAGATCGAGTGGTGATCTAGATCCAACAGTGATGATCCAGATCGAGTGATGATCTAGATCCAGTAATGATGATCCAAATCAAGATGAAGATGACTTGAAGATGAATATGACTTGAAGATGGCGAGGACTCGATGATGATCCAGATGATACAGAGAAGAAGACTTGTGCTGATAAATTGTGTCGACAGAATACCTTCCTACTTAAGCCTGGAGTGTTGATGTAATTGTAACTTCAGATTGTATTCACTTGTATATCTTATGTATTGTACCCCGATGTTTATTTCAGGAAGTTTTTGTAATGTAATTGAGTCATTTCATGCCCTGATGTTCTGATCGGGAGTTTCTATAATGTGAACAAGTCATGTCAAGTCATTGTGGGTAACCCTCCTATTGATTAAGGGTTAAAGTCCCTGCGGTTGTAGGGACCTAGGGTTATTAGACTCTCCTAGACAAGTCGGCCCTAGTGAGTTATTGTCAAGTCAGGAATTAGTATAAATAGAGAGTGAGCCTCTCTATTTGTCACACACTCACTCACACTCAGTTGTAGTGCATAGATGAGGGAGAAGAATTTGCTGGGGCTAGAAAGAAAGAGACTATTGCTGTTGGGAGATCATCTTACTATTTTGGAGTTTTACTTTTTCCGTTGATTCTATCTCTGAGGAAGTTGCGGGGTTTTCTCCATTTATGGTTTCCCCGAGGAAAAACATTGTGTTCATTGTCTCTTGTATTGGATTGTTGTGCTTCTTATTCTCTCAATTAAAGATCCTAATATAATGCTAGCTTGAATGATAAAAATATAACAATGCTAGGATGTACTTGTATAATACACCTAGGGATACAATGGATAAGGATCTGATGTTCCAGAGATTATGCTCAACATCAATTTGGAATTCTCCGTGGCTTATTCCCAACACTTCCAATTCTTATCTTTCATGTGCTTCAGAGCTTTATGATCAACACAAACATTTCATAACTCATGTGCTTCATAGTTTACGCTCAACACAAACATCAAATACTCATGTGCTTCAGAGCTTGTCCTCAACAAAAAAATTAAATAACTCATGTGCTTCAGAGCTCGTGATCAACAAAAAAATTAAATAACTCATGTGCTCCAGAGCTTGCGCTGAACACAAACATCAAAATCACTCATGTGATCCAGAGCTTGCGCTCAACACGAAGCCTCGTCAATCATGTGCTTAAGGGTCCACGCCCAGCACATATAATCGCATATATGCTAAATAAAACATATGCACTGGCTTACACCCAATACATATAAAAAATCATCATACTCATGTGCAGTGGGTTCTTACGCCAAATATACAAAATATAAACATCAAAGCAACATCTTATGAAATGGGACTTATGCCTATTAATGTTAGGTATGAAATTCGAGATATTACACAACCAGACTGTATGAAATCCACCTACAACCAACAGTTAAGAAAATATGTTAAATATTGATAATCTCCACCATGATAATATTAAGAAGAAAAATTAGTGTGTATCAAAGAATTACTAAAATAGTAAGGTTAATAGTAATACCTGTACATATATGAAGTAATGAAGTAACCAGGTAACTCAAACCCTAAACCTGCAACTGAAAGGGTTACCCATATAGAATTATAGAAGTGTTAATAACATACATCATGGATAGATTCATCATAAATCTATAATTCTTGTTGCATAGTCGACAAAGGAGCACCATGGCAGAGCTGTCGAAGCAACTGGAAATACTAGCTCACTACAGAAGTGAAATGGCTCGTAAAAGTTAACCCAGCTAAATTTCAACTAACTTGATTCGTGTGCGCTACAGCTGTCTTACACTATGACACATCTGAAAAATTTATACAATATCATTTAATCAATTATGCCTTAACATTGCCATAGTGTGAAACTATTACACATAATAACCTAGGAATGATACAAGGGGTATCAAATCTTTGGATTTTGACCTGTACATAAGGAAGACAAATGTGTTATCCAGTACACCAAGTAAGTCTTGCTGTAAATTTCTGAGTTATTCCCAAACTTAGGAAGAAATGTTAGAATATAATCTTGCTAAACAAAACCGTGTTGTTAATAATTAAGATGGGGATCATCCTTCAACAAAAGTAAGTAAAGTTTACCTCTAACATATTTTTTTTTGTGATAGTTTTGATTTTGGTTTATTACAAAATGGTATCAGAGCGAGGTTAAAACACTTGTTATTAATAAATATTCTTTTATTATTTTCCTTAGGAGGCCCATTTTGAGTTGAAATTTACTCTAATGGTAATATAAATTAATAATAAGCGAGTGTTACAATTTAAATCTGGAACAAAACCATACAATATGCACATTGCAGACCAAGCTACTAAATCAACTGTTTATCGTTTCGACAAGCTAAAATTTTACATTTTGTTGAAAGAAGAACCCTAACCTGTATAGCTAAGGCGTCTTCCTTCAAAATCCCCAAATCAAATACTTTACGTTCAACGACCGTGAAGATGGCCCATTCTTTCACACTGTATGTAGTAGTAAGGGAATAAATTAGACATTTAAACTAAAACTTACCATTTTCAACTGTAGCCAAGGGTATTGACTACCAACCAGACCGTATGAACTCCACCTACAACCAAGAGTTAAGAAAATATGTTATATATTAATAATCTCTACCATGATAATATTAAGAAAAAAACTAGTGTGTATTAACTAATTACTAAAATAGTAAGGTTAGGAGTAATCCCTGTACATACAATGAAGTAACCAGGTAAATAAAACCCTAAACTCGCAACTGAAAGGGTTATCCATATGGAATTATGGAAGTGCTAATAACAGACATCATGGATAGATTCATCATAAATCTATAATTCTTGTTGCATAGTTGAAAGAGGAGAACCATGGCAGCGTTTCCAAAGCAAATCAAACTGCTAGCTCACTACAGAAGTGAAATGGCTCATAAAAGTTAACCCAGCTAAAAGTCCATTGAGTTGATTTGTGTGCGTTACAACTGTCTTACACTATGACGAATCTGAAACCTTTATACAATCTCATTTAATCAGCATTTCCATAGTGTGAAACTATTACACATAGTAACCTAGGAATAATACAAGGTATAAAATCTTTGGATTTTGATCCGTACATAAGGAAGAAAAATGTGTTAGCCAGGAGGCCAAGTAAGTCTTGGTGTAAATTTCTGAATTCTTCTCAAACTTAGGAAGAAATGTTATAATATAATCTTGCTAAACAAAATCGTGCTGTTAATAATTAAGTTGGGGATCATCCTTCAACAAAAGTAAGTAAAGTTTACCTCAAACATAATTTTTTTTTGATAGTTTTTGATAGTTTTGATTTTGGTTTATTACTCTTAAACAAAGATGTGGTTTAACGATGGTTAGCCTTGTTTCACTTGGTTATTTCAACCATGACCAACGATGGTCATATATGCCTCCCCATAACTAAGCAAAATCAACCATAGTTCACTAAAGTCAACATAGTTAACTAAAGTTAACCATACTTGATCACTACATCAATTCAAGTCAATGTAGTTAACTAAAGTCCATCATAGTAATTAGCTAAAGTCAACATAGGTAACTAAAGTCAACCACAATTAACCATAGTGAATCATGATGCACTAAAAACAAGTTAAACAATTTGACTAGAACCCCTCATTTTTTTTGGAAAGTCAATTTTAGTATCTCTTTTTACCTCGCCAAAAGTATGTATATTGGTAGCACCATTTTTCATTTTGAGTCATTTTTTTGGGATTTTGAAATTCTTGGTCATAATTTTTTTATTATTTACAAATGGGTTTGTTGAAAAAAAAAAAAAACATTTACTTGTAATGAAAAATCTATACATTTTTTAGTTTTTTTTAACATTTAGAAGCTAGATATGACAAAAAAATATATACATTTTTAAAGTTTTCCTTAAGCTTTTCTTTTAAATAAATAATCTTTTTGGGCTAATTTGTAAAAAGATGAGAAAATAAAGTTAATTCAAATTTGAGTTATTTTATGTATAAAAATGATATTATTTAACATTATTTTTCATAAAGTGTTGATTCTCATAAACTTAACACAAAATATACCATACATTTGGAATTAACATATTAAAAACATAATATTTAACCTCGAAATAAAATATTAAAGTCAAAACAATACAAAAGATATAGTATCAAAAATTTGTGAAATTTTGCATTTTCCTCAGCAACATAAAACTAATCAAGAATATCAAAACTCCTTTTTAACCATCGATATACTTACATTTTGTTTTTTAATTTACATTAAGTTGAAAAAACTATCTGAAAATATTTAAACATCATAAAAAGAATGAAACAAATATATAATAATAATAAAAACATAAGTTAAAAAATAAAGAAAAAATAGTTAGCTTTTAAACAAAACAATGTGAAAAATATATATAGGTTTTAAACAAATACATATTAACAAAATAATAAAGAAAGTTTAAATAATATAAAGGGGTGGAGCTATGCCCCTTAAGAAGTTCCTCATTCTTTATATATATTGCTTATACAAAAGCCACAAAACTTTTAAAGATTTTTTTTATTTTATTTTTTTTATTGGTTTTAAAATATCTTGTTATACTAACAATTTTTTTTGTGTTTTTAATATTGTTTCATATTTTATGTTGTTTTATAATTTAAGTTTTATATTTTATATTTTATATTGTTTTACATTATATATATATATTTTTAAAATCTTACAAAAAGATTGTATCAAAAAATTAAGAAATTTGACTTTTCCCTCAAGAATATAAAACTAATCAAGAATATTAAAATTCTTTTTTAACAATCAAAATACTTAGATTTTGTTTTTCAATTTACAATAAGTTGAAAAAACCATGTAAAAACATTTAAACATCATAAAAGGAATAAAACAAATATATAACAATAATAAAAACATAAGTACCAAAAACATATGACAAAATATATAAGTTTTAAACCAAACCATGTGAAAAATATATGAGTTTTATACAAATACATTTAACAAAATAATAAAGAAAGTTTGAATAGTATAAAGGGTGGCTAGATTCAGAGAGTCACCCCCTTAAGAACTTCCTCACCATTGCTTATACAAAAGCCAAAAAACCTTTTAAGATTTTGTTTTTATTTTATTTTTTATTTGGTTTTAAAATATTTTGTTATACTAACATATTATTTGGTATTTTTAATATTGTTTCATATATTATGTTGTTTTATAATTTAAGTTTTATATTTTATATTTTATATTATTTTACATTTTATATTTAAAAAAAAATATTACATAGATTAAAAAATTGTGAAATTTGATATTTTCCTAAGAGCATAAAACTAATAAAAAATATCAAAAACTCTTTTTTAATAATCTATAGTTACATTTTGTTTTTTAATTTACAATAAGTTGAAAAAACCATGTAACATAATAAACAAATATATAATAATAATTAAACATTATAAAAAAATAGAGCAAATATAGATTAATAATAAAAAGTAAGTGAGGGGTGGCAGGAGCGGGGGAAATCCTTCTAGATCCCGGTGGACATATAGAACAATCCTTCGCCTGGGGGTTAGGGAACAGAACCAATAATGAAGCAGAGTGGCTGGCTCTTCTTCAAGGTCTTTAGATTCTTCAGGCCAAAAACTATCGAAAGGTATTAATTTTTGGAGATTCAAAGCATGTCATCTCTAAATTGATCAATGGATACCCATCGAGAGCAATCAACTGCCGCCGCCTGTACAATAAAGTAAAGCTTCTTATGCTCCATTCCTATGAGCCTATTCATATTCTTCGGAATAATAACTCTGCAGCGGACATTATGGCCAATATGGGGGCCTCTCTTTTGCAAGGTTTTTATAAGCAAAATTGGAATTCTCCCATCCTTAAATATGTCCCGTAATGATGAATAAGTTCTCCCCCTGGAATCATTATTCTCACATGATTTGGAATTTTCTCATGCATGAACAATGTAGGAGGCTTAGTCTTAAGATCTTCATCCTTGTCCTAAGTTTTTTTGGTCCCCCCCTTTTCTTTTCCACCTCCTATCCTCTCCTCCTTCCCCCTTATCCCCCTTACTTCATCCTCCCTCCCCTCTCCCTTATCCTTTATCTCCTCCCGCTCTTAGCTTTTCAGCGTCACTTCGCTCTCCCTACCAATGTGTCCTCTGCCGGCTCCCTTCATTTAATTCGCAGCCCTCTCCTCCTCGCCACGTGGCCTCCTCAACGGTCCCTTCAGCACTCGGACACTATTGTTTTAATGGCCTTAAGGCCTTGGGTAATTGGCATTAACCTCTCGCACGCCCAACGTCTCCTCCGTCTTTATCCCATGACTTCTCTCGGAAGCAGTATGTCTCTCCATTTCATTCCTTTCCTGAGCCCTGGTCTCCATGAAGCTCTGCGAATTCTGTTGTAGGTAGTCACAGGCATCAGTGAAGGGTGGTTGCAAGGCCTCCCGTGGCAGGTCCTCCCCCTCACGCTCTCGGTAGTGAAGGAACGACTTGCTCTCGCAGCCTTCTCTTCCTGTTCGTGCTTATCCCTCTCATTGCCGCGGGCTGCCACTCTTAGCTCAGGTGTTCTTGCGTCTGGTAATTGGGGTCGAAGCTTGGTTCTTGGTTGCCGCTGCTCAGGGTGGCAGGAAGGTGCAGTGGGCACGTTGGTCTGTCAAAATCAAGGAGAATTATCTCTGTTTCAGGAACTTGTTGTGCTTAGTTTGTGTTTCAATCAATTTCTGGTTGTGCAACAAGACTGTGCTCTTGTCAATCCAGTTTGTACCATTCACAACCAATTTGCTCGGTTAAGCATCTCGGCTAAAGCAAACAGAATGGCGCAGGATGGAGATTGGGTAGGACTTATGGACATAAAAAAGAACCTGCGAAGATTATACGAATTGCTTGCAATCAGTGTCATGGACAATAAAGAAATGGCCAAGGAGGTGAAGAGTATGGGAGAAACCGTAAGTTATACTTCTCTACAGATAAGTAATCATGATGCTCGCATTGATGACAACGAAAGCAATATCCGGGAAATCATGGGGAAATTGGACAGGATACAGGAGGACCTCCAGCGGTTCATAGCAATGAACCAGAGCAGCAGAATCAATGGAGAAACCACTGAAGCTGTGCATCCTATGGAGGAGGAATTCGTCGTCTAACCAAGAAACAACAGAGGCAATCTGTAATCTGCACCCCTCTAGTTTTGGCTGAATGTTTTTTTGTCTTTTATTATGTAAACAGTATGTAAGGGTATACCCCTCCTGCAGTATTAGATGTTTTGAGCAAACTTTATGTAAAGTTTTTTGGACAACACCATGGATAGGCTTTCTGTGCAGCAGTTTTGCTATACATAAACTCTCTATATTGACTCTTCTGTAATGAATGGCTGTGCACAGCCTGTTTTATATAAACCCCCCTTTATAGTTTATGTTAAAAAATAATAATAATAAAAAGTAAGTAAAAAAAACATATGAAAAAATCTATAAGTTTTAAATAAAACCATGTAAAATATATATAAAAGTTTTAAGCAAATGCATATTAACAAAATAATTAAAAAAGTTTAAATAGTATAAAGAGGTGGTCCGATTCCTCACCCATATATATATATTGCTTATACAAAAACCACAAAACCTTTTAAGATTTTGTTTTTATTTTTTATTTTTTATTTTTATGATAAAATGATATAATTATGTTTTGTTTTGAAATATTGTACTATCACTACTATCAATTTTTAATTAATTTGGGGATTGATTCGAATGTTATTGTAAATAACAATAAGGATTGTTTTAGTGAATGTCCACATTTTTAGCCCCACCAAAAAAGTGGTGTTTTGATTTGTAGGTGTTTCTTGGTGGGATTTTTTTCACAAAATATGATTTTTTATGGTTGGAGTTCTCGTTTTGAGTATAAATTTCTAGTCAAGTTGTATAACATGTTTAAAGTCATCCATGCCCAACCAAAGGTCATGCATTGTTTTAATATGACAACACATAATTTAAAGTCAACCATGGTTTAACCATGGTAAATCAAAGTTAACCAAAGTCGCCATAATCAACAATGATACGTGTTTACATAACAAACCATGACTGACCAAAGACAAACATAGTTGACCATGGTGCCGTAAAGTCAATCATGCCCAAACAATGGTCAAACCATAATTTCATATGTTCAAATTTAGTCAACCATCATTTCACACCCCTCGTCAACCATGCCGAAACAATGGTCAACCATGGCTAACCAAATCCAACCATAGTTAACCAATATTTACCATGGTTAATCTTAATCAACCATTGTTACCTAAATTTAACCATGATTAACCAATCTCAACATAATTATCCATGGTTACTTAAATTCAACCATGATCTAATTATATTTAACCAAATTCAACGATGGTCGGCCATCATGCACCCATAACCAACCACGTTGGAATAAAGTCAACCGTAATTAACCATAGTCAAGAACCATGCACTAAATGAAGACCATGCCTAGATAATGGATTACCATGGTTTAATATGGTCAAATATAGTTTAAAGTTAACCATGCACAAATAAGGTCAACCATGGTTTAAACTCAACCATAGTATACCATGATGCAACCATAGGAAGCCATCATAAAAAAACATTTCCTCATAGTAAAGCATGTGAAAACATTGGTCAACCATGCTGTACCATAGTCAATAATAAACAAGCATGGTCAACGATGGTCAACCGTAGTCAAAGACACTCAACCAAATACTACCAAAGTAAACCATAACCAACCAAATTCAACCAAAGTCAACAATTAAACAAGGTCAATAAATAGTTAAGTATGGCCAAGAAAATCAACTGTAGTCAAACTAAGTTTAACGTTGAGCATGATTAAAGAATGCTCAATCAATTGACAATGGTCAACCACGGTTTTATATGGTGAAAAATAATTTAAAGTCAACCACAGTTTACCATGATGACACAATAAGAAACCATAGTTAAAAGCTATGCCCTATAATCAACCATGTCAAAGCATTGGTTAAGCATGATTTAATATGGTCAAATTTAGACAATCATCATTTGACACCCTTTATTGACCGTGGTTAGCGATGGTATAACTATGGTTAAAAACTGTAAACTATGGTTAGCCTTGGTTTTCATGGTTACATCAACCATGACCAACAATGGTCATATATTCCCCCCCATAACTAAGAAAAGTCAACCATAGTTCACTAAAGTCAACATAGTTAACTAAAGTTGACCATACTTTCACTAAATTCCATTAAATTCAACATAGTTAACTAAAGTCAACTGTAGTTAGCTAAAGTCAACATAGTTAACTAAAGTGAACCATAATTAACCATAGTGAAGCTGCACGATGTGCTAAATTCATCCATGGCCAACCAATAGTCATGCATTGTTTAATATGGCAACATAAATATGCCAATACGTAGTTCAAAGTCAACCATGAGAAAACAATGGTCAACTAAGGCTTAACAATGGTTAATCCAAGTTAACCAAATTCAACCATAGTCAATGATGATATGTGGTTACATAGTAAACCCTGGCTGACTAGAGGAACCCATAGTTAACCATTTTGTTGCGAAGTCAATCATACCCAAATAATGTTCAAACCATCAGTTAATATGTATAAACTTAGTCAACCTTCATTTCACACCCTTTATTGACCATTCACAAACAATGGTCAACCATGGCTAACCAAATCCAACCATAGTTAACCAACATCTACCATGGTTAACCTTAGTCAACTGTTGTTATATAAAGTCAACCATGATTAACCAATCTCAACATAGTCAACCATGGTGAACAAAAGTCAACCTTGATCAATGATGATATGTTGTTAACCATGGTTACACATAGTCAACAATAGTTAGCTAAATTCAACCATGATCCAATCATATTTATGCAAATTCAACCATGGTCAACCATCATGCAACTGTAATCAACCATGGCTGACTAAATTCAACCATAATTAACCATAGCCAAGCGTGATGCACTAAACAAAGTCCATGCCCAAATAATGGACTCCCATGGTTTAATATAGTTAAACATAGTTTAAATTCAACCATGCACAAAGAAAGGTCAACCATGGTTTAATGTCAACCATAGTCTACCATGATGCACTCGTAGGAAACCATTCTTAAAAATGATGCCCTATAGTGAACCATTTGAAAACATTGGTAAACTATGGTCAACCATAGTCTACAATAAACAAGCATGGTCAATGATGGTCTAACCAATGATGGTGAAGGATGGTCAACTATAGTTAACCAAATCCTACCAAAGTCAACCATTAACAACCAAGGTAACCATAGGCAACAGTTAAACAAGGTCAATGAATAGTCAATAATGTCAACTATAGTAAAACTAAGTTTAAAGTCAAGCATTACCAAACAATGCTCAACCATGTCATAATGGTCAACCATGATTTAATATGGCGAAAAATAATATAAACTCAACCATACTCTACCATGATGACATAATAAGAAACCATAGTTAAAAACTATGCCCTATAGTCAACCATGTCAAAACATTGGTGACAGTCTTCATCAACCACGGTCAACAATGGTTTAACCATGGTTAAACACTTTAAACTATGGTTTAACAATGGTTAGCCTTGGTTCTCATGGTTATTTCAACCATGACCAACAATGGTCATATATGCCCCCCATAACTAAGCAAATCCAACCATAGTTCACAAAAGTCAACATAGTTAACTAAAGTTAACCACATTTCATTAAAGTCAATTAAGTAAACATAATTAACTAAATTCAACTATAGCTAGGTAAAGTCAACATAGTTAATTAAAGTAAACCATAGTTAACTAAATTCAACCATAATTAACCATAGTGAAGCATGATGCACTAAAGTCATCCCTACCCAACTTAGCCATAACACAAAACTAAATATGGAAAAAAATCTTACTATGTGGTTTGTGCTTTATGGATATTAATATCCATTTTTCCATTCAGTTTTGAAGAGACTAATTTATTACTTCTTTATCTACTTACTAAAATTTTTCTTCCTTCTTTAAATTCACTAAGGTTGAACTCACTAAGGCCTCTCCAAAACAAAGTTTAAGATTATTTTGTAATGTATATTTAAATCTTTCTTCATTGCATTTATTTTTTTTGAATGATTTTTCATTGTTCTTTTCAATATGCCAATCCTTACCTTTTAAGGTTCTATAAAATGTTCAATTTTGTCATTTAAAGAACAAATAAAAGAATGTAGAAAAACTACTCAAAGTTTTAAATATTTTCCTTTGTCCCATGCTTATTTGTAGTTTTAATTATTTTTCTTTATCCCATGCTTTTACAAATAGCACAAGACCTTCTATGTTCATGACCATCCATGATTCCTAAATACTGTCATTGAAAACCACATCCACTTATAACCATAATAGATAAGAGGAATCCATAAATTTCCCAATCCTTTGGACTTTTGATGTATAAAAAAAGGTTGACAAAAGACTCCATAGGAATACGACCAAATAAAGCCAAACTCATGACTATTCCTATCAAACCTTTGTTGATGAGGAACACACACATTGCAAATATGAATCATGCAAATACACACAAGTTAGACATACCAATTTGCAATATAGCCTCAAATTTGTAGTGTCCTACAAACACACTGAGCAAAGACAAACTTAGGCTAGAGAGGGAGTCAATTTTTTCGAGGAAACATATATCCCACTTGTGTTAAGACCACCCATTGCATTGGTGTTAATGATACCCAAGGTACACAAATTCAGAAACAAAAACAATGAGGGTACATGAGAGATATGGAATTGTAATTATCCTTCCCTTCACACTAAGGGCAATGCCACATGTCCTCATGCATTCTCTTGCTATTAACTACCCGAGACATTTTCACTACAACATCTAATATCATTGACTGAATGAAAAGAAGAAATTGCTATCAAGACCTCAATAATCGTAGATTGATCAAATCAAATAATGAGTTTTACAATTGCCAAACATGATTATCATCAAGTATTTTCATACAAGTGATTGTAGGGTCGATGGTGACATAATTAGCAACAATATGTCATCACAACTCAAAAGAAAAAGTGAGGCCATCCAAGCTTTCCCAACAAATCTCTTTCATGTGTGTACAGATTCATGTTCAGAACATGAAAGCTCTTATCCTCTCAAGATGCTCAGGACCTTGGGGTCTTATCATTGGATTTATAAAGTAATACAAAGACATATAGGGATGTTTTTCCTTGACAAATCCCATAAGAACAAACAAACAACTATGGATGTTTTTTTCCTAACAAATCTCAACACAGTTATGGGATATATCATATTATTGTCATATGGATTGATACACCTTAATTATTTCTTCTCTTTCGTTGATGAGATGCCATTTTATTTGTAGAGGCCCAGTACTCCTCACATGCCACAACCACCGTGTAAAAAAAAAAGAATTCACATTTTCAAAGGCAAAACCGTACTTTGACAGTGGGAGTGAGTAAGTGAATGAATGTTATTGTTGTTATGATGATGATTGTTGTTAGTTGCCTCTGCTTACAACGACCTTTTTCATTAGAAAAGAGGTGATGAAATGTCCTTTTTTTCTATATTTAACGCCCATACTATGATACCACGTCTTGTCAGAGGACTTAAAACCATGTACATGGTGCATAATTGGGGTGCTTCTAACAATAGAGAGAGAGATAGAGATAGAGAGGGTTGGGAAATATATATGGGGGTGGGGTTTAGTTGTATTTGGATGAGTTGGGGAGTGAAAGAGAGAGAGTGTAGGAGGGCAGGTGTTAATGGTAGGGGAAACAAATGGATGTGTGTGTGTGTGAGTGAGAGAGAGAGAGGGTTGGGGAATATATATGGAAGTGGGCGTTA
>LPNX010440073.1:287159-326215 GCA_001517045.1 Pseudotsuga menziesii
GGGAGTTAGAGGTAGGGAGAGGAGGAGGGGTGATTAGTAAGAATGGGTGGGAAGAGCGGGGCAGGGGTGTTAGTGGTAAGGGGTGACATGTGGATGTGTAACGTGGGTGTTTGTGAGAGAGAAGATTGGAGAATAGATAGGAGGGTTGGGGATAAGTGTAGTTGGATGAGTTGGGAAGCGAGAGAGAGTGGAGAGAGAAAAGTGTTAGGTGTTAGGAGTGAGAGAGAGGTGCTAGGGGGATGTGTGTGTGTCTGAGGAAGAGAGAGAGAGAGGAATGGAGGTTTAGGGGTTTCGTGGGGAGGGGGGGGCTAAGTGATTATAGATAGAACGACATGGGGGTGTTTAAGAGTTAGAGGTAGAGAGAAAGGGTTAGGGATTTAGGAGTGGGGGGGAGGGGACATACATGTGTTAGTGGTAAGGGAGGACATAGGCACATGTGTGTGTGTGTGTGAGAGAGAGAGAGTGAGAATGAATGGGGTGGTGGTGTGTTAGGGAGAGGAGGAGGGGGGTTAGTAAGAGTTAGGGGGAAGAGGGGAGTTGGCGGGGGGGGACATAAAATAATAAAAATATTGGTATAATTGCAATGTGGTCAATTCTATAGTTACATAACAATCATTCGTTGTAGTATTAAAAAACATGCACTCATTTTGCTGTAATAAAATGTGCACTCATTTTGTTGTAATAAAAAACACATGCGTTTTGCAGTAATATAACATGCACTCGTTTTTTAGTAAAATAACGAGCATGCGTTTTGTTTAAATTCAAAAATGTATTTCCGCTAATGATAAGGCCAAGCCTCCACCCATGCTAGTGCAACATTCTTATGCCTATGTGGTTGCTTCGGACTTTGCTTTAGATTTAACATGCCTATGCCTTGGAGTATGATAAATCATGGCTAATTGAGCATTATATCCAAATTTTCAGTATGCTCGTGTTTAGCCATTGGTTACAGTATGTCGCACACATGGACATTTTTTATGAAATTTTAGAAACATATATGGTTTTTTTCGTAGATTCCAAATATGCAATTTTTAACAAGAATATATAAATTTTATTTTTTTCTTATTTATCTTGTGTCATCACTCCTCAAATCAAAAAACAAACTGTTTGTGTTTTGTCCATAACTCTTTCATTTCTCAACCATTTTGAAAATGAATTGTATGGTGCACTAAAGAACACCGAACTCTACATGCTATAAAAAACCCATTTCCAAATAATTGGATTAAGACATTGAAATGTTGCACCGACAATTGACATACTGTTTTCGAGTTTTGATCTCTTAGATAATTAGAAAAAAATAAAAATATTATTTTTATTATTGGAAAAATAGTCGTGCACTAGTACTATGTGTTCTCTATATGTCTACCACTTTTCGTAAGTTTATTCCATCATTTAGTCACTCAAAGGTCGCACCCACAAAAACATTAATCTTATAATTTGTCCCAAAAATTAAAAAAGTGTCCGTTAAAAAATATCTAACTTTAGATAGTTAAGAACATTGTCAATAGAAAAAAATTATATATTTGAAAACATCATTCAATTTCCTACATTTCATCTTTTTTACTCATTGCAAGATTCATTGTGTAAGTGTCTCAAATATCCATGTAAGTTGATGGATTCCTGTTTTTTCAGTTTTCTGTTGCATCTAACATGTCAAAAGAGACCCTCCTTAGCTTGCACACACCCTTTATATATATTGATGATTTCATATAGAGTATTTGTAGATATTTCCTTAGATCATGTTTGATCTCGAGCTGAACATTATCGATCTATAGTGGGGTTTATGAAAATAGATTTTATTTTAATATGTTATAGTTCTATAGAGGAGTCTCGGCTCTTAACCTGATAGGAGAACTATCTAGTTTATAATATTTTCGATTATTTGTTTTATGTCGAGGATTAATTGACTGTTATATTCGATCTCATTTGTTTTGGTGCTCTTTCTATGATTTTGTTATAGTAGTTGAAAAATGTTATCCTTATCTACCTCGATCATAAGTTAACTAAAATTAAACTAATATACATCACGATTTTTCTTTTTGAACAGTTAATAATAACATACTAACTGGGTTATCTTACATACATGAAACTAAATTAAAGGAAAGAGTACTTAGATTCTAAACCATAGTAGGAAAGAATATCTAGATTTGGAACCATAGTAGGAATGTTTAAAGAACATATATGTAATAAATCTATATTCTATTTAGATGCATAATAAATCATTTTCCTATACAGATGTATAATGCATTTTTGGTTAAAAGAAAATAGCTACGATTCAAAGTTAAGATATACATCCTGCTATAACTATTTTTAATCAGTCAAGAAAAAGACAAGGAACCTGGAACCAATGTCGGGAAAACATAAATGGAATAGCCATTCCTCCCAACCAACTCGTAGAGCAACCAAAATCACTTGCTCCAGAACCCTCGAGCCTGTTCGTTGAACCATAAGAGCAAAATCCACTTAATGCGCCATCTCTTGCATTATCAAATTCAATCCACGTCCAATGCTAGCCTCCAGCTTGCTAATGGACATACGATTATATAGTATTTTTTCAAAAGACTTGGTCATTTATGAGCCTCCTAATCTTTAGCACTCAGCAAAGAGTTGTGACATGATTTTGGGGAAGATGCCTCCTGCACCTTGATTTCTCACTCAATAGCTACAACGACATGTCTTTTCCTCTTGTGGGTCAATAAACACTCTTCAACAACTATTTCATTTCTGTCCCCTCCAGTATCTTTTATTAATAAAAGAATGTTACACTACATTAGTATTATTTTTTATTTCTTGTCAAAAATATTTAAAATAATAAAATAAAATATTCTAAAAGAATTTAATAACAATTTATTAAATCTTGGTGTATTACATTTAAAGAGTTATTTTGAAATTAATCTTAGTACATTAAAAAAATTAATTATAAAACAAAATACTTTATAATTATGTATTTTGATAACCTCACAACTTAGCCATAACACAAAACTAGATATGGAAAAACAAATCTTAATTGTGATTTGTGCTTTATGGATATTAGTATCTTCTTATTCCATTAAGTTTTGAAGATATTGATTTATTGCTTCTTTATGTGCTTATTAAACATTGTCTTCCTTCTTCAAATTCACTAAGGTTGAACCCACCAAGGCCTCTCCACTAAACATTGAGAGTTGCATGCAAAGGCTAAGATTATTTTGTAATGTACATCTAGATCTTTTTTCAATGCATTTAATTTTCTAGAATAATCTTCCATTGTTCTTTTCAATATGTCAATCCTTACCTTCTAAGGTTCTATAAAGTGCCAAATTCTGTCATTTAAAGACCAAATGGAAGCATGTAAAAAAGCTACTCACTTAAGCTTCCTTTGTCCCATGCTTTCACAAATAACACAACACCCTCTATGTTAGTGATCATCCATGATTCCTAAATACTATCATTAAAAACCACATCCACTTAAACCATAATAAATTATAGCAATCCATAAATTTCCAAATCCTTTGGACTTTTGATGTATAACAAAAGGTTGACAAAAGATTCCGAGTAGGAATACGACCAAATAAAGCCAAACTCGTGACTATTCCTATCAAATGAAGAACACACACATACTGCAAACATGAATCATGCAAATACACTCAACCTATACATACCAATTTGCAATATAGCCTCAAATTTGTAGCGTCCTTAAAACACACTGAGCAAAGACAAACTTTGGCTGGAGAGGGAGTCAATTTTTTCGAGGAAACATATATCCCACTTGTGTTAAGACCGCCCATTGCATTGGTGTTAATGATACCCAACTCGCGAGGTACATAAATTTGGAAACAAAAAGAACGAGGGTACATGACAGATATAGAATTGTAATTATCCTTCCCTTCACACGAAGGGCAATACCACATGTCCTCGTGCATTCTCTTGCCTTTAACTACCTGAAACATTTTCACTACAGCACCTAATATCATTGACTAGTTTTCTTTTAATGTGAAACAGCTTTCCACAGCATTTACAGATTATAATATCATTTTATGAATGAAAAGAAGAAATTGCTATGAAGACCTCAATAATGGTAGATTGATCAAATGACATAA
Source organism: Pseudotsuga menziesii (assembly GCA_001517045.1). Lineage (NCBI taxonomy): Eukaryota > Viridiplantae > Streptophyta > Pinopsida > Pinales > Pinaceae > Pseudotsuga > Pseudotsuga menziesii. The sequence continues at coordinate 291,239 of LPNX010440073.1, forward strand.
CGAGTTTTACAATGGCCACACATGATTATCATCAAGTATTTTCATACAAGTGATTGTAGGGTCGGTGGTGATAAAATTAGCAACAATATGTCGTCACTACTCAAAAGACAAAGTGAGGTCATCCAAGCTTTTCCAGGAAATTTCTTTCATATTCACGTTCAGAACATGACAACTCTTATCCTCTCATGCTGCTCAGGACCTTGGGGTCTTATCATTGAACTTATAAAGTAATACACAGACAGCTATGGATGTTTTTCCTTGACAAATCCCATACAAACAAAGACAGCTATGGATGTTTTTCCTTAACAAATACCATACAAACAGACAGACAGCTATGGATGTTTTTTCTTAACGAATCTCAACACAGTCATGGGATATTATCGTCGTATATTTGATATACCTCACAATTATTTCTTCTCTTTCGTTGATGAGATGCCATTTTATTTGCAGAGGCCCAGTACTCCTCACATGCCACAACCACCCTGTAACAAAAAGGAACAAGAACTCTAATAAAACACCATATGAAAACACATTTTCAAAGGCGAAACTGTACTTTGCCAGTGGGAGTGAGTAAGTGAATGAATATTATTGTGATGATGATCGCTATTACTTGCCTCTGCTTACAACGACTTTTTCATGAGAAAGGAGGCGACGAAATGTCCTTTTTTCTATATTTAACGCCCATACTATGATAGCACATCTTGTCAGAGTACTTAAAACCATGTCCATGGTGCAGAATTGGGGTGCTTCTAACATGGATCTTACTGCAAGAAAACACAAAACACAACTTACTGACTAACTGACAGACAGAATATTGATACACTACCACTGTTATCTATGATCTGTTTGACCGATGGAATTATGGGGCCATTTCTTTGTATGAAATGGGCGTAGTGTATTGACAGGATCGTTGAGCTGCACAAATGTCTGCTGTTTCACAAAGTCCCACAAGGTAATTTGGATGTAGCTTTTCGTCACAACAAATCACATGAGCTCTCGAAGTTATTGTTGCCAGTAGTAAATTAATTTCAAAGTCATCCAGCATGGATTTGCTTTCTCAAGACAAGATAAAGAAAGCAAGCAGGGCATCCCATTCCATGTGCCGTTCCGCTGCAGCAGCTGCCACGAGGTCGGTCACCTGAGACGAGCTTGTCCTGACTTACGACTTGGATGTGATGACTTGGGCTCGGATGTCTCTCCGAAAGGATCCACACCAGTAGTCCCCTCTATGCCCGTGCATCGGGTTCCAGGTACTCACTCTGTATGACTCTTTCCTTCTAAAATTGTCTCAGATTCCTTTCTGGATGCTATCGATGATTTGATATTGTCTCATAACAAACCTCTTGTACTTGTCCCCACTTTGTCCTCCAATCCCCATTCTGATTCACTGTCTTCACAGCTCAAACCGATACAGGACCGGTCTCTTCCTAGTGACTCCTTGCTTCCAACCGTTCATACTTGCACAATGCTCGAGTCTCCTTCAGCACCTATGGACTCCCCACCACTCATCACACCAGACCATTCACTTTCCTCACATTCACCATCTTCGTAGAACAATAAAGAACAGGCTCCTCCATCTCTGTCTTCTTTGGTGGATTTTCCACCTCTACCACACCCTCGATCCCCACCGAACCTTACTTCTCCCTCCTATAGTCCTACCACATCTCCCTCATTCTCTTACCCCTCACTTAAAAAATCCTTATCTATATTTACAGCTACAACCCCATCCTCCCCTTCTACCCTTCACCTCAACTCCATCCGCTTTGCCAATGTGACTGTCCGGAAAAAATCTAAAGGAAAAAGGGACAGTACAAAGGTTGACCTATCCTCAGCTTCTCCTTCCTATATCCCACTTTCTGTTCGCATCTACTACCCCATCCTCGCCTTATACCCTTCACCTCAACTCCATCCACTTTTCCAATGTGACTGTCTAGAAAAAATCTAAAGGAAAAAGGGACAATACAAAGGTTGACCTATCCTCAGCTTCTTCTCCCTATATCCCACTTTCTGTTCGCATCAAAGATGCGGCCCGTGGCATTTCTAACCGGGGACTTAGAGCGTCGTCTCCCCACCAGGATACTCTGTGATGAAGCTCCTTTCCTTCAATATTCGGGGTCTTGGAGGTAAGACCAAAAACCATAACCTCCACTCTCTCCTTAAGTCTCTTGGTCCGGATATGATCCTTCTTCAGGAAACTATGTGTAGTTCCTCTCCTGCTTTACTTACCTTCTCTAAGATACTCCCTTCATGGGAATACTATGCGATCAGTGCATCGGGCCTTTCTGGAGGTCTCCTCATAGCCTGGAATCCTCAAAAGATTAAGTGTAAGGCCTTTCAGACCTGTGCCAGCCTTTTGGTTCAGGCTTCAGTTCATGGAATGCCAGTTCCTATCTCCATCCTCAATGTTTATGGTCCTTATAAAGACCGCGAACTTTTTTGGGAAAAGGCTCACCGAGGGGGATTACTTAGCATACCGAATCTAGTCTTAGGTGGGGACCTCAATCTCACCCTGTACTCCTCGGAGATATGGGGAAATAAGGCCTCTCTTGATCCCCTCTCTCATCAATTTTTATCCCTCTTTGACTCCGTGGGACTTGTGGACCTGGCACCACAGTATGCTGGGCCTACTTGGCGTAATGGTCGTGTGGGGGAAAATGGAATTTGTAAGAGACTTTATCGATTTTTAATTTCTGCTACCTTGATCCCTTCCTTGGGATTTCACAGGGTTTGGACTCACTGTGCAGACATATTCGATCACTACCCTATTTGCTTTGAATGGGACAAGAAAAGGGGCTCCTGTAACTACCCATTCAAATTTAACCGTTCGTGGCTTAATGATCCTGAATTCACTCAATGGTTTAAGGGGCGATCGTCTCTTCTCGCCCATTGTGACAGCTCCATTGGCATCAATTCTATCATACATAAGCTGCGTATCCTTAAAAATGAAGCCAAGGCATGGATTAAAAACAAGCTAGCTTTTATGGATTCTATGTCAAATTCTCTTTACCATGCTATTGGAACACTCCTCTCAGGCCCATCTAATGGTATCCTATCCATAGACAATATGGCATAGTTGGCACAGCTCAGATCCGAAAAGCAGAAGATCCTGGACCATTACCTGTTCACCTGGAAATTAAAAAGTAGGATGAAATGGGCCCTACAGGGTGACTCTAATACCAAATATTTCCATACACTTGCCTTTGGCAGGCAGAATCGAAATTCGATACGGTCACTGGTTGATGCTGAAGGTAACAGTTATGAAGACGAGGTTGCTCTTAAAGATATGGGTAAGTCACATTTTGCTTGTATTTATAAGGATGATGGTGGTACATGTTTGGTTCAACAACTCAAGGTTGTCATGCTTTTTCCTAAGATGATTACAAATGAGCTTGCTTCGAACCTTACCTGCCCTGTAACTCTTGGGGAGATTGAATATGCCCTGAAATCCTTTAAAAAAGATCGGAGCCCTCGCCCTGATGGGTGGCCTGTGGAGTTCTATATGCACTTCTTTTAACTCTTGGGTCATTAGTTATTGTTAGCTGTGGATTCGACTAGGGTCATGGGATTTATCCCTCCTTCTCTGAATTCAACCTTCCTAGCTCTCATCCCCAAATTGGATAAGCCTCTGACCTTTGTTGATTACAGGCCCATCTCTTTATGTAACCTACTGTACAAGATGATAGCAAAGGTTATTGCAGTCAGGATCAAGCCCTTTTTGGACTCGAGTATCTCTCAAGAACAATTTCACTTCTTGAAAAACCAACAGATCACTGAGCCTATAGGAATTGTTCAAGAGATTCTCCACTCTGTTAAAATAAAAAACATATGTGCCTTCATACTCAAATTGGATCTCATCAAGGCATTTGATCATGTGAATTGGACCTTTATCCAACTCATATTGATTCAAATTGAGGTTCCACTTCTTACTATCAATTGGATTATGGACTATCACACCTCTGCTAATTTTGTTGTCGTGATTAATGGGACCCCCTCGAAGTTTTTTCCAACTTCTCGTGGCATCCGTCAAGGATTCCCTTTGTCTCCTCTTCTCTTCATCCTTGTCATTGAAGGTCTCAGCCTCCTTATCATGGATTCCAGGAGCAATGGACTTATACAAGGCATTCAGATCTCATCCTCCCTTGCCCTTACCCACCTCCCTTTTGTGGACAATGTGATCCTTGTGGGTACTGGCACTCTTCAGGAATGGGTTGCTTTTGATGTTATACTGGAGACCTTATGTAAGGCTTCCGAAATGAGTATCAGTTTGGAAAAATATTGTTTCCTTTATAATAATATTGATGATACTATTCTATTGGATATAGCCACGGTTCTACCTTGTCAGATGGAGCCGATTCTCATAGGGTTTAAGTACCTTGGTTTCTACCTCAAGCCTCTCAGATACAGGGCCTGTGATTGGTTATGGTTGGTTCGGAAATTTGAAAAGAGAATCTGTAACTAAAACCCACAAGATTATTTCCCTTGGAGGCAGGTTGATTTTTGTACAATCAGTGCTCTCTAGCATACCGGTGTACTGGTTGGGATTAGCTCCTATTCCAACATCCATCTTGCACAAGCTTAGGAGCATTATGTTTTCCTTCTTATGGGGATCTTCTGAGATTAATCGAAGATATCATTTAGTCAGTTGGCAGAGTCTCTCATGGCCAAAGGAACATGAAGGATGGGGGATAAAAAATTTGCATTGGTTTAGCATATCTTTGCGTCTACAAAATCTCTGGATGGCTCTGATGAAGGATGGTTTATGGCATCGTGTCCTCATCACAAAATACATGAAAAATATTACGGTGGTGGTTTGGCTCAGAGATAAGAGATTTTGTACTTGGAGGGTTTCCATTATCTGGAGGGGTTTTTTACAGACCCTACCATGGCTGGGCCGTCACTTGGCTTGGCAAGTGGGTAATGGTAAAGATATTCTAGTCGGTGTTGACCTGATTATTGGTGCTCCTTCCTCTTTCATCCGTCGAGAGGAGCTGAGATCGTTCCTGCTGGACCTAGACATCTGCACTCTCTCTCAGGCTCACAACATATTACAAGACTCTCCGAACTACTGGTATACGGTCGATGAAGTGGGTATATATGGGGACTGGAAAGTAGCATGGGATGCATATACAACGAGTTTGGCTCAGGGTGGAATTCATCTCACTTCACAAGTTGATTCCCTTGTATGGGACTTCAACAAAAAAGATGGCTCCATTTCAGCAAAACATGCTTATGAATGTATTATAAATTCTTACTCTCCACCGGTTGGCAACCGCTCTGACTCTTTTTTATGGAACAATGCTCTCCCACGTAAAATAGGTTGTTTTACTTGGCTGGTTTTTAGAAACAAAATCCTCATTTGGGATAATCTCCAGAAAAGGGGACGGTCTGGCCCAAGCATCTATGTACTGTGCAATTCTGACAAGGAGACTGTTGCTCATATATACACCAACTGCATAATCTAGAAAACAATTCTTGGCCACATTTGTGATCAGTTCCAGCTCACTTGTCCTCCTCACGTGGATTCTCCCTCCTCATTTGTTAGGAATTGGGCCGACAATTACACAAAGAATCCGACTCTTTGGTCTATTCCATTCCATATGATGTGGATCATATGGAAATCCCGTAATCTGGCCATTTTCGAAGGAAAGAAAAGGAATGTACACAACATAGTACATCAAATTACATATCATGTACAAACCTATTCTTCTCTGCCAGTTAAAGTTAAAAAATAAAGGAAAATAGGGAATCCTCCCTGTATGTATTTTCCATGTGGATTTTTTGATGGTGCATCTGCCAACAAGACAGCAAGTGTTGGTTATAGCTCATATTTGAATGAGTTTCACCATTTCGAGTTTGGTTGGGGGTTGGATATGGCTCCAATACAAATATGGATCCAATACAAAAGCATAATTACTTGGCCTTTGGGCTCTTCTGCTATCTTCCCATATGATGGGGATCCCCTTATCCCACATATTCGGTGACTCACAAGTCATCATTAACTAGGCAAAGGAATCGACTGCTCTCTCCCCACCAGAACTCTTTCACTGGTGTCGGGAAACACAAAATATTTTTTCCGGCTTTCCGGATCTGTCGTTTATCCACATCTACCAAGAACACAATTGGATTGCTGACCGTCTCTCTAAAACGGCTCTCACATTTTCTCAGGGTTATGGTCATTTCTCCGAATTTATGGAGGATCATTTGATCTCACATGATTCTTTTCAGCTCTTTTGAGCATGGACAAGGGAGCTTACTCCTCTTATTGATTGTTGACATGCTACTCATTGAGCGGCCTCTTTTAGATTGCTGATCAAATCCCTTTGGTTCTTGATAGATGAGGATGATGGGGCTGACTCCATACATGATGAGACAATACTTCTGATGGGTTCCTTTACACATTTGTATTGCCTTTTCCCCTGGCAGCGTCTTGATGAGATTAATTTCCATATGAGCTGTATACTTTTGAAATGTAACCCACTTCTGGGATGGCAGGATTGATGCCCTTTGATTCTTAATAAGAATAACAAGGACATGCTTTTTTCTTCCTGAAAAAAAAAAAGCAAGGCATCCCATTATTTTCTTTTCAATCTTTTTTGTTTTTGTTGTCATTCTTCTTTGTTCATCGGTTCAAATTATATTCATAGTTGGAATTTTGAGAAATTTTAGGATGGAATTTAACCAATAACCTAAATTTCCAAAAAGTCAATTTTCTTTTTTTTTAATAAAATGTTTTGCTGAAGTAGGAACATCATCTTATGAAACTATAGAAAATCTTAAAAAATATGAATATTTTATAAACATATGGTCAAATATTTTGTATTTGGGAATTTAAGAAATAGAAAGATTAGTCAAGTTAACTTACAGATTCCTTAATTTTTTTTTTTGAGAACCATCATCAACCATAATGTATGACATACCCTATCATATATGTTTTTATATATACAAGAACAATAAATGCTTTTCTATATACAATGTTGTAAACAACTTTGAAAATAAGCAATTATTTGTTAGACTTGCAAAAGGTTGTTGGATCATAATTTTCATTAGTGATAAAGATTGGATTTTTGTTTTTTTACAATGTTTAGTGGTTTTTGGTCTAGGTTGTTGTGGAGTATTTAGAAGGTAATGGTAAAATATGTGAAGTTTGCATTACATTCCTTGTGCACATACAAGTGGATCAAATTCCACCCTTTTGTTTTTTTAAGATTGGACAATCACTCTTTCAGCTACAAACATAATTTTTTGGTAAAAAAACATTGCAAAGCATAGTGTGGCTTGCCTCTATTGTGTGTGGTTAAGGCTCATAGCCCTAGCTATTTCGACGTTAATTTGAATAATTAAGAAAGTTGAATAAAAGACTACGTTCCTTGTTTAGTGTACCCATGACCACTATACTGATGAAGTGCCTCACATGTAGCAATTTTGAGAGCATAGGGTTATTTGTGACAGTTGGGATCTTGAAAAAGGAAACAAGTTGGAATGATCTCTCTTCATGGAAGGCAGTGCACGAATCTATTTGGAAATTGTCACGTTAGGAAAACTGATAGTGTGCTTAACCAGGGAAGAATCTTTACTCTTGAAAACTTATGAGGTCACATTCTAAGATATGGTTGCTTTCTCTATAAAACAACACAATGTAGTGGATTGAAATTTATAAAGAGAACGAAGACTATACCCAAGTTAAAGTATTTGGTATGCAAGATTGAAGAAAAAAAAACCCTCCATCTATTTGCAAAATAGAAGCTTGGTTGATATCAAATCATTGGAATCATGCATTCAAAGCCAATGGGTTCATTGAATGAAGGGAAACATCCAATGCTCTAATTAGGGAGACCACTAATTAGGGAGCTCAAATGACTATTCCTACTTAGTTCGAGGGGATCCTTTATATTGATTGAAAGGGACCCCAAGGTAGAATTGTATTTACTGCAAATCTCAAAATGTGGTGATTTAATTTTGATGAGAGCTGAAGTACATGATAAAATGAGGGTCTTATCTTGAGAATATCATTTTGTAACCAACTGTAATATTTCCATACTTGACACAATACTAGCTGATAAGCATGGGGATCACAACTTCCTTTGATTGATGTAAACTTAGGGAGTAAATAACAAAACATTCCTCAAAATAAAGGTAGAAAGTGTAACTGAGGGAGACAAACTATAGATGAAGGGATTTGTTGGAGACACAATACCGAGGGTAATGGTTACTGAAAAAACTAACAATGCTAGAAATATAGCAACTCAACTACATCAATCAAAGGTGGCTAGGGGTTTCTACCAAACAAATAAAGGGTTCCCAAATTTTTGTGTGTATCAGAGAAAATTTTGTACATAAAAAATAATTGGTGTGGTCCCAACAATTTTGAATGTGTCGAGGTATTAATTTGATGATGGTGAGATTCCCACAATTTTGGGTGAATCAGGGAATCAATTTACTGATGGACATAGTTCCCATGGTTTTGAGGGGGGTGTGTAACTTTTACGATGAAAATGTGAAGATTGTAATTTTAAAACATGAAGAGGAGTGCCCCATGAATAAATGCCATGCATATTGTTCATGCAGGGATAACTGAATAGAAATTGTTTCTTAGGAGGGTAGGGGTCTCAACATTGTCTTCGTGGGGATGATGGTATGAAGAGGATTGTAGATGGTAGATTCATCATGGAGTTATGCATGGTTAAATGTGACTTTAATCGTAACATGTGCTAAGGAATATGATGGAATCGGCTACTAGAGATGGGGAATTAAATCCGCAACTATAAAAATGATGAACTATGGTTTGACTGTTTCAAACTTTGATCAAATTCATTGTACTTGTGGTGGTTTGAAATCATGGGTGGAAAATTATGACAGGGGTCACAATGGTACATGCACCCATGGGGGAGCATTTTATTCTCAGTGATGACATTAATGGAACATCATTACTAGGAATTAGAACCCTATTGTGATCAACAAGTTAATTGGTAAATGCAATGTAAATAGAGGGAAAACATTGCCTATATGAAAGTTTTGGGATGATACCTGAAATGGGGGTATCACACCATTGTTAAAAGGGTTGGAATTTCCACTTAGTGGTCATTATATTAAAAACATGATGCAAATACCCAAGTGTAATAGAGAACATGAAAAAAGTATTGACAGTGCAAAAATAACAACGAAAAAAATGGAGCACGCCTGACGGGCGCTAAAAATTGGCATCGAATGAAACTTTTTGGATCAAAGAGTGAGTTGTGTCACTGTGCAGATATATGTGATTCTATGTATGTAAGGAATATGAGACGTTATTATGTATGTGACAAATTTTCTGGTGACACACACACACACACACACACCATTTTCGCGGCATTATCTATGTTCTCATGTATGTGTTTGATGTATCCATGTGATGTATGATGATTATGATATCTTATATATATGTTTATGTTTTCCATGTGTAGTTGTATGTACTCACACACGATTTTTATGATGAATAACACACATATATATGCTTTGTATTTTTTGTAGGGTCATATATATGCTTGATGTATCAAGTGCTAGTTCAAGACTTCGTTTGCAGCAAGGTTGACAAATGCATTGGATCTCCTAGGGACATTAATGAATGTAGTGGTTTCAAACTTTTGTATTAGGAGGCACACATGCAAAAAATTGTGAAATAGGAGTGGTTTGAGGACATGAGATACATTGTTAAGCTGGGAGACAACAAGTTGGGAATCTAGGTGCAGATGTAAATGACATATGCCAAGATGGATGGAATCACTTAATAACCCAATGACTGCATCATATTCTACTTGGTTGTTAGTGAGCACCCCTAGGAAAAATCCTCCTGTGTGGTATAGAGTTAATTGGGATGGGGTATAAATGGCCCAAGCAACTGAGGCTAGATTTTTTAACCAACGACTTGCACCATATGCTAAGTTGATATAGTAATATGAGTGAGAGATCATTTGAATTGCAAATGAAGGGATACAAAATACAAAGAATAAAATGTTACATTGTTATTTTTAAGGCGCAAACAAACAATATAAAGGGTGAAAGACAGTTCAAACCTTTTGACGATAAGGGCCTCCTTGTGTTGGAATCACGATTGTATTTAAGCGGTAGTATACTCGTATGTATGGATAGGAATACAAAAATTGAATGGAGATACCATGGTGTTTATTCAACATGTAATGGATGTGGTGGTTCATGGTCTTCATTGGATGAGGATGAATCACCACTAGAGAGTAGAGTATCCAAGGAGGAGGCTTTGTTCATGGTCTCTGGTAAAGGGGAGATGATTTCATCGGCATGTAATCCTTGTGGAAATACCATAAGGTGGGGAAGTTGATCCTATAGTAATATATGTTTGAGCCATGCTTCTTGTTTGGTGCGTAATATGGGGCACTAAAATGAGTAGTGGGAAATGTCACCACATGATCAACATGGGCTTGGCATCTTGTTATGGATAGGCTCGTGTGCCAAAGTTAATGGTGAGGTAGCATGTTCTGGTAAGGATGTTCTAATATAGTTGGGAATCATATGAGTATGGTTCCCATAGGATTACCATCCATCATTCTGTGCTTCTGGTACTAGATTCATAGGTTGTGGTCCTCTTGGTGTAGGTTTCTTAGTGGTAGGTACCATCAAGATGGCCATTTCTGCAGTAAGCGCAATTGGTGTTTCCGCTGATGTAGTGACAACATTTATGGAAGCCATTTGATATGAACGACTATTAACCAAAGGGTGGGTGAGGTGGATGGTTTCTAAGGCATCCCGAAATTAACGGAGATCGAGAAAATACTGCATATAATTCCCAAACTGAAAGCAGATCAAACACACATGATTGGTTCGTAATGACTTGGAATTAATTGTCATGTTGGGTGAAGATGAGGTTGAAGGTGTGCCCCTTGTTGTAGTATGTTCCATATACATAATGATAATAGGGGTATTAAGAAAATTCTTGAACTCCAGGAATGTGGGGAAAATGTTGGTTGCATGGCCTTGTTGCCCACATAGGTCACACGATGGGGTTACCCTTGTTGTAGGAGTAGTGGTTTTCATTGCTGGGGCATTCAAACTAGGTTGATTGATTCCCCTTGCATTAGGCCTAGTGATTGCCGATGGTAGTTTGGGAAGAAGGTTTGTCATGATTGGGGTTTTCAAATTGGGTTTCCTTATTCCCTCATTGTTGGGTTTAGAAACAACCGGTTGGGGTGTGGTCACAGGTGTCATCAGCTGGTGTGTCGGACATATGGCATAATGGGAATGACTAGTACAAATTCATAGTGGGTCACTGGTTTTGAGGCAATTTTTAGGTAGGGTGGCATAAGGTACCACATATGTATTCCCAAAGTAATCCCAAGTAGATTTAGCTTAGCCATGACTAGAATCTCTTGTACTTCCATGGGATGGGGGGTATACGATTGGTATCTAAAAGATGGGAGGAACTAATGGAATCACTGTATTTTCAATGCCATGAATTGTTGGAGAGGTTGATGCTGATGTCGATAGGCTTGGAGACATATTTTCAAAGGTGAAAATAGTTCACATAAGATCGTCTATCATTGTAGGGATTTTAGAAGGACACCTTGAGTATGCCCCTAGTAATTTGGAATCCTTTTACACACCCGGGTAGATAGATTGACTTCGGCTACAGTGGGTAGGATTTTTTTGGGTTGTTGTTGGCATGAGGATCATGGTAATTGATCTGGTCAAGGGTGAATATATTCCCATTAAAGGGAAACATCATGATGCATAATACTGAAGATGGAACTGCCTTCATGGTGTACATATAACTACAAACCAAAATGATATTGTAGTTGAGTTGTACATCAACTACTTCAATATCGACCATTACCATCTTTCCTCCTAGCTCGCTGGGAACATTTTGGTACAATCCTTTGGGTTGTGATGGTATCCCAACATATGTGCGAAGTGCGATAGATGAGGGGACTAACTCGGGTGAGCCCAATCTTTTCTAGACATTAGATGACAATACGCATGTGGATGCACCTTCATTGATGATGCATCGATGGATCATAATGTTTTAAACCGTAACTAGAACTTGTAATGTGACTGGTGAGGGTAGTCACGATTCACTTTTGTCAACATCAAAGGTCATAAAGCATGAGTATGAAGGGTCAACAACACCGAGTGCATTAATTAATGCCTTCCTTTGGGTGAGGAATAACTATAGCACTTCCAAAGTGGACATGGAAGTTGGGGATTGAGCCAATTCATCCACAATATTGTAGTTGTGAGTAGCTTTCATGTGAGGGTTATGGGGGGTATGTTGAAGTAGCTCCTTTGGGATCCTTGGGATTTTCTCACCACTTTGCATGGTATTTGTAAAGGTCATTTTGAGGGAATATGTACATCCTCCCATTATGGGGGTTTAGGATTGCCATAGCCTTTTGCTCAAGTATGAAGGTTAACATCTGTCGTGTTCATGTAAATGTTCTGAGAGGATGTATCACTTTGAGGCAAGGTTCCTATTTCCAAGTGAATACCACTTGAATGGGAAAAGGTTGCTACAAGAAAACTTGCAGGGTTTGTGATGCATTAGGCACATGAGGAGTATTTGTTACTATTTTTTCCTTTGCTTCCACCAATTTTTGGTAGTATGGGAGGAGTGGAAAATGGTGAGTATAATTTCCATACTCTCCACAAATCGAGAAGCAGTAGTTTGTTACGAGGTTAGTGTTTTTTTCTTGTTTTGGGGGGGCGGGGTGGGGGGGGGGGGTCATTAGCCCCAACATTCTGGTTAACCTAGTTTTGAGTCTATTTGGAAGCAAGGTTGGCCCCTTTTCCATGTAGTTGGTTCTTCTCATCCTTACCTTTCTTTTTCTCCCAATTTTGAGAATTCTAGGGGTTAGTGGTTTTCAACTGCTCAAACTGTTGATCTTGTTGTGTGAAATAAGGTTATACTAAATTGACCCCCATGTGGGGCATAAGGGAAGAAACAGGAAGACACTTTAATGCGTAATAAGGATTATACCCATGTGGTGGGATATATGCATTTTGTAATCCAAATCATGCCTATGTAGGAGTTGGTTATTCCATTTTTGGTGGAGGTACTAACGTTACTTGGCTTGCATTAGGGTAGGTAGAACTGTAGGGTCCATATTGTAGTTGTCCAAACTAAGGGTTTGGTACAATAGTAGGGGGTGCTGATACAAGAAGAATGGGTGGGTATTGCAGTACCATATTGGGTGGCATAAAATTTAGTTGAGGGGGAATTTTCCCTACTGGGAAATTGACTCAATAAGCCCATTTGCCGAATCTGACAAGCCTGCATTTATAGGATCCAAAGGTCAAAGTTGAAATGAATCTAGTAGGATGGTGTATAAGTAACATGATTCTGCATAAATGAGATCAAAGTGTTGGGCCTTCAAGATTTCCTGTTCCTCATTTTTGGGGAAATGAGGTTGCCACATCCTTTGCAATTGCGAGTCAGAGTGATTTGATAGACCAATTTTACAAGGATTGAAGTTGTATGTCTAATTTTCACAATGTGCTTCATCTATGCTACTCATAGATTTGGTCCACTGTGTGGGTAAAGGTATTTTGTCAAAATTATGTGAGAATCTAAAGGACGAGGTTGTGGCGTATGGGAATCTAAAAGTAAGTGAGAAATGTAGTGGCAATCATCCCAAAAGTGGCATGGGTTTCCCTTGGAAAGCTCACATATAGTTTGGTAGTTATTCTTGTAAGGGTTTGCTGGAAAAGTTGAAGCCTCACCAAGTCATCCACTATGCTATTGGAGGACCAACATAAGTGGAAAGATGTGGCATGGTTTGTGGGATTGTCTCCTTGTTTTCCTTCAAATTTAGGGATGTTTCAGGGGAGATTATTAGGAATGTCTATCCATGTTAGATATTGTGTTATGGGGTCATTGATCAATTTGGATAGATTAGGGAGATTCAAGCTATCCATGAAGGGTAGGTTAGCATTAGGTTCCACCATCATACTTTGTGTATTGTTTCCTTGAGGGGGAGAATGGGGAGTATGTGGTGGTGATCTTGATCTCTGATGTGAAGAAGAGGATGCTGATGTGAAGAAGAGGTTGAATTTCCTTTGAGGTGTAGAAATAAAGGTATGCCTCTTCCGAGAGAGGATAAAGCTAAAGGATCTAAACTATATCCATGGGGAGAAAATGAATCGAGCAAGGAGTGTCCTCTTTCAGAAGATCCTATAAAATTTTCCTAGGAGTGTCCATGGATAGAGTATCTCCCTCATGAACAATGGGGAGAGAGTGGGAAAACACCCCTTGAGAGATGGGAAAGGCCTTGCAGTATACATGACTACGTTAGGTGGTTTTGTTCCTCGATGGTGGAATTTTTATGTGACAAATGAGAGTTATTCTAGGAATAGACAAAGTACAATAAAAAAAAAATATTCCAAACACAATAGACGCAAAATGGTACAAACTGAGTGATATGTGCTATGTCATTTTAGTGCAAATGATCCCACATGTAGGTTCTTTTTAAATACGAGTTATGTGAAGTTGTATTTAAAAAGAAACTAAATGTAAATTCCCTAAGGACCTAATGTACTTCCTCTCAAATGTAACTGGGAATTCCAAAAGCACAACCATTGGTGGCAATGGGATCCTCCATTTTATTGCCTAGTGAAGTTAATAAAGAGTCAATTATATCGAAGATGGGGATATGTTCCATAAGGGATGAAAACACTTCCCATTGACAATATCTGACTTCAGAAGTCAATGTCACTCACAATTTCTCCTTGAAAATATCCTATGTTTGGCTACTAAGATACATGTGTCAAGTGTGGATAAGTAGTTCAACATGAGCGTTATAGTGTCATCCCCACAAAATGATGAGTGAATATTTGGGGGAAGAAGGGCAGATATACCTTGGATTTCATGTTCTTGGGAATCGTTCCTTCTTATCCGAGTTTCCTTTTAACACATGCCAATGATAGTATTTGCAAGTAACCTATAAGTCAACAATACATTGTTTCATACAAAGTGTATAAGATTGGTGGAAATTACTTGGATGCATATCCCAATCAAAATTTAGTTGGTTGATAAATACTTGTGTTGATTTTAAGGGTCCAAATATGATTAAGGTGTGTAAGAGAGGTATTTCACAATATTACTTTTTTTTGGGATCCATCCAGGTCACATGAGGTGCGGGAAGGAGAGGATACTCAAAGCAAGGGATTCTTTAGATCTCTTAGTGTGTGCTAGTGGAAACACAGGTGTGTAATAATCAAATGAGATTGATTGTTGAAATTAAATGAAGAGATCAACGCAAATTCATGTAGTTTAAACTTCAACTTAAAATATACTAAAGGTTCTTGGAACTAACAATTTTGATTAATAATGCTTATGAAGTAAAAGTGTGCAATGGAGATATTTCACACTTATCCCCATTTTCTGTGTCACTAAGTTCACAAGGAGTGTGGGTGAAGATCGTACTTTGGGAGATTAGAGTCTTTAGGTCCTTGCTTGTGTAAAAGTGAGTTACATTATATTGTCTAAAACATGAGAAATAAGAAAAGACCATAATATCTCTTGAATACTAGTGACAACTATGAGGCCTGTTGAAATAATACAAGTCTTTTACCTTAGTAGTTTTCGAGGGAAGACCCCTTTAATTCCTAATCATGGGATAAATGAGCTAATTATTAGAGAAAAATACAACTACTGAAAGCTATTATAATTCTGTTTCATTAGTGAGTAGTCATTGTGATTGCATGATCTGAGTTCCCAGGCACACATCAGAGGTCAACAATTCGATTGAATTAATTGAGCACTATTATGGAAGAAGCATATAAAGAATAATAAAAGAAAGAAATACACTACAAAAACATAAAGTATATGCATAGAAAAAATGCAAGAATTCAAACCAATCTATGCTATTTGATTACTACTATGTGATGCAAAATACTCTCGTATTGATTTCTTGCTTGATTGATTTATTTTATATTACAATAGTGTACATGCTTATATAGAATGCTGAGATGCTTGGGTGACTAACCGTTACGTTCAATTACAAAGAAGTTAGAATGGTTCAAAATTTCAATAGTTATAGATGACTGGAAGATAGAGAGACACTATGTTGTAGTCGTGTCGAGATGCGAAACCTGTAGAGGTTGTGTAAAGGTTTGAACTTGTCGAAGTTGATGCTTAACCTATCAAAGTCGAAAAACATTCCAACTGTTGAGTGGATAATTCCTCCTTCCTGAAGAAACAATGGTCCCCATTGTTTTCTCGTTCAGGTGAGGAAAATTGTTGGTGAGTTCAGTAGCAAAGTACCACTTTCCTTATGGGGGGAGTTGTCCAGGTTTATCCACTTGAAACAAGGGAATAGATTTCATCCTTGTATGGTGTATGCATTATTGCACAATGGTGCCCCAAGGAAGAGGCTCGTGAACATCTGGATGGTGTCTTTGGGTTCTGCTGTGTGCAAGTCATTCTATTCCAACAGTGGTGCATTGTATGGTCGAAGTAGATCCTCATTAAACACTAGATGTAGATCCAAACATGAAGGAATGTCAAGCTAGAAATCGTTTTCTCCAATCTGATTAAGGATACTATATGGACCATATCGTAAAGTTTTCAACTTTCTATATGGTCCAGTGAAGCGCTCCTTCTTTAGATGTAACCAGGCTTGATATTGAATTTGAAATAAATGAGGAATACAATGCTTATCGTGTCGGGACTTAGCTTTTGCATTAGCTCACTGCAACATTTACTATGCTTGCTTCTAGATGTTATATATTTGGTCTTGAAACTTCAATTCTTTTTCAACTTCTTGTCCATTGAATTCGGTGTTGTTTTACTGTGTCGATGAACTGATCAAGTTCATGGGCGCCGAGGGTTGAAATCCTTAACAAATATCAAATGGGATCTTAATCGTAGAGCTGTGCTAATCATAATTTTAATTGTGTTGTATGTATGAGATACTTTCATCCCTTTTCCAATGATGCTTGTGGTTGTACATGCAAAGCAATTGTACTACCAAGTGATTCACAACTTCTCTCTGTCTGTCTATTTGAGGATGGAAAGATGTTGACAAAGAAAGTATCATGTCGATTTGTTGCTAGAGAGTCTTCCAAAATATGCTTACAAATATATAATCTTTGTTGGAAATGATGGTCGTTGGAAGACCATAATGTTTGCAAACATGTTCGAAGAAGAGATGAGCAGTCTGTTGTGCTGTCGTAGTCTTCTTGCATGGAATGAGGATAACCATCTTCAAAAATATATCGACTACTACTAAGATCATGTCATGATGATGTTTGGTAGTAGGATATCTCATCAGGTACTCCATTGAAATAATTTCCCATGGTCGACTAGGAACTGAGAAAGTAATGTAAAGTCATTTTCATCGATTCGATGGTTAGAAATGGAACAAACCATGCATGATAGAATGTACATGTTGGTGATTTAAGTGAAGGCCAATAAAAATACTTCTAGAGGATAAAAAGATTATTTGCTACTCCAAAATGTCTTGCAGTCTTGTTGTAGTGCGCGTCCCAAATGAGCTGTTGTCGGTGTTCACTGTTCAGTACACAAAGTTGTCCAAGCTTGTATAGTAAGGTGTCTTTGAGGAAGTTGTCGATAGTAGAAAATGTGTCGGTCTAAAGTTGTCAATAAATTACGGATAATTCGTAGTATAATGATCATACAATTGCGGCCAAGTGGTGGTGTCGTAACCATGCATACTCATCACCATAGAAAGTAGAGTAATGGGTGGTCGAATGAGACAATTGGTAGTGGCATTGGATTTACCTTTATGATACTTAATTACCAACTAAAATTTTCATAGGTAATCAATCTACTTGAGTTGATGAGTTGTCAGTAGTTTGTACTAGGATGGGGTATACAGCAAGGGCTTGTGGTAAGTAAGGATGACCATTTCCTTCCCAAGGATGTAATGTCTCCATTGCTTAAGGGATTGCACAATGGAATACATTTCTTTTGCATATGTCGAATACCTTCTAACATTGTAGTTGAAATTTTCAAGATGAAAAACAACTGGGTGACCAAACTGAGTGACCACTGCACCTAAATCATAGTCTGAT
This sequence comes from Pseudotsuga menziesii, assembly GCA_001517045.1. Lineage (NCBI taxonomy): Eukaryota > Viridiplantae > Streptophyta > Pinopsida > Pinales > Pinaceae > Pseudotsuga > Pseudotsuga menziesii. The sequence continues at coordinate 309,275 of LPNX010440073.1, forward strand.
GCATTCGTATCAATATCGAAAGGATGATGCAAATCATGTAACATGAACTGGTGTAGTACAAAGCTGATGTTTGAGATGGTCAAATGCTTGTTGTTGTGTTGGTGCCCATTTGAAGACAATTTTTCTGTTTCCCTTAGTCAATTGATTCAAGGGCCAGGCTATGTTACTGAAGTTGAGTATGAAATGTCGATAGAAATTCGCCAAACCAAGAACAATTCTTAGTTCATGAATGTTTTCAAAAATTGGCCAATATTTGTGGATTTTTATTTTATCTGGGATGATGTGAATTCCTGTAGAGTCAATTGCATACCCCAAATATTTGATGTTGTTCATCGCAAATGAGAATTTGTCCATGTTCAAATATAGTCGATGTTGTTAGAGAGTGTTGAAGAATTATAGAACCTGTTTGACATGTTCTTCCCATGATCGACTGAAAATCAAGATATTGTCAAGATAGACAATGAAACACTTACCGATGAAAGGTCATAGAAGGTCATCCATGTTGTTATAGTGTGATTTTCCACACCTAATACATCATGCTTTGATGGCCCATCCCTGTCCCTATGTAGACTCTTTTCATCCCATTTTGTCATTATGACCCTTATGCTCCAGTGGAACCTTTAAAAAGGAATTTTTGTATGTATACGTGGGTCTCAAGTCTACAACCTGTGTATAGAAAGCTTGCACCACTGTCACCCACGTACATCAGGAAATGGGCTAAAAAAAATATTTGGTGTTTTCCCCATCAAGTAATGAATGACTTGATCCTTGGCCTTCCATATGTCGGGAAACACTCCATTTCAACCCTTTGCTTCACATTGAGGGACTATATATTGAGATATTATGAAGCATTAGAGGAGGAGAACTTTGGAGAGAAAACATATTATCGTGGAATTGTGCCCCATTCTTATATACTTGATTCTACATCTCTTTTTCCTTCAAGCAACTATTAATGCTATTTCCCAAGCTTGTCTTTGCATGGAGGATTGAAGTGGTGGAGGCCCAGGTGGAGGGAATTAGTTTCTCGATTTCGATGAGGTGCCGACAGAGGTTTTCATTTGTATCTCTCTTCATATTAATACAAATATCCATTTCTCGTCTATTGCATGTGTAATTATGAATATTCTTATCCATGGATATAATTACTTTGTTTATGCATTTGAAAGTAACATGCTAGATTAGATTCTAACTCTTTACATATATCATGCTTGTATATCTTGTTGTTGTTGAGGGAAATATGTAGGTACAAATTTGATTGAAAGCTCGCCGAGGATCTACTTCGAACGTCCGGAATACGATACACCTCTTGTCCTTTAGTGCTAGTTTCATTTATATATTTAGCATGCTTGGAAATGGGTTTATTTCTAGTGTCATCTTGTCTATTCGGGCCCACCTCAAGCCATAGGATATCTTCTTCGTAACATAATTGGAGACTCCACTGGGGATTTTCCTTTTTGACTGGGGTTTTGGGTGCATTTTTTTCACTCATTTTGTTGACACACTTGAGTCGACAGGGGTTCACTCCACATATCTGTTGATGCAGTATCACCTATGAAGCAGATGTAGTATCACCCAATATGTCTAAGGGAGATTTGCAGGAACCACGTTTCCATAGAAGGAAGAGGACTTGGGCACTATGTCTTACTCTATCAAAGTGTTACTCATAGATCCAAGGGTTTACACACATCATTCACAAGATCTACTTATCATCATTCACAGTAAAATCAGATATCACAACAACATGATTCATATATAAAATACATCAAAATATATGAACCCAATAAACACAACAAGACTTTGCATCATTCATAGGAACTTTGTCAAGATGACTCTTTCTTTGAACTCTTTCATTCATAGGAACATGCACAAAATTCATAGCCATAGGAAATTTTTCAAGATGACTCTTTCTTTGAAAGAGGCCACCCTTGATATGGGACTATCAATAAAAAAGGGGTGAATTCCCATTTATTTTACCCAACCAAACTCCCACACAACCCTCTGGTATAGAAACGACCTTCATAGGTGTCCCCATCCCTACACTTATCCCCCATTAGCCTACATAACATAGGGAATAAGACCCCTTTTTCTACAACACAGGTATTGAGGGTATCCCCATTACCTTCATATTGTCGGAAAATACCACAATAATGTGCAACTCTTCCCACTTTGAGGATGAAATCCTTAGAGATTGCTACCAAGGCCCAATATTGTGTTACTAAAGCAAATGTGATAACCTCAAATTTATCCTACAAGTCCTTGCTAGAAAATAGAACAAAATAAAAGAAAATAACATGAAATAAAATAAAAAGAGTGAATATATGAAAACCACAACAAAAAGAAGATGATATAACCAATGTTAAATTTACCAATGGTTAAGCTTGTTACATGTAGTATCACCTAAGATATGGAGGCTTGAAGGGAATAAAAAATATCCCTTAGGAATGTCCTTTTTGTCCACACTAAATGCTAAATAACTTGAAGAACAATGAGAGGAAACACTTGCCCCTTGGAGGAAGGTGGCAATGGAGCTTGGGGAATTCCAATAGGTGGAGGAAGAGGTGAGCTATGAGAAAGCCTCAACAGAATTCCAACAACATAACCTTGCTCTGATTTTCCCTTCTTAGATGCATGCCCAAGGCTTCCTTTTATATTTGAAAAGGTGGCTAAGAAATATCAAGATGCAATTGTGAACCCCATCACTTCATGATCTATATCCAAAGTACACAAAGGGGGCTATTCAATGACTTCATCCATGTGAAGAGCCAAATTCGAATTTTTGTCGGTGAGGGATATTTCACGAGCCTTCAATGCACGATAGGTGGCTGATATATTTCCATTTTGAAAGTTTCACACATACCGAAGGAAAATTCATGCTAGGATCACATGGGAACATAATTTATAACACACACTATAGCCCGAGTGAACATGGATTTAGCCGCACAACCTACTCTTTTGAGTGTTCTTTTAGATTTTTTCGACTCATACTAATTTATGGATATTATGAGGATGCATTTGGTGAGATGTATGCTATATGTTGATGATACTTTCCTACAAGGTTATCTAAAATGTCACATGTGTGTGAAATTTAAGCATTTACATATTCCCCTAGATGTATGAGGTTCATAGGGTGTTGTAGGGACTATAATGCATCATTGTTTCTTTTGTCCTCTCTTGTTCTTGTAAATTATAAAGCATGTGTGGATGGAAATTTCCTCCTATGGGGGAAGATTGCTGATGATGACTAGTGAAGCTATAACAAATAATAGTGTTTTACACAAATGAGGCGAGCATACCCATGTTTGTGAAAATATGTGAAGATGATTACAAGGACAAGAGACCAAGGGGCAAATCATGATACTGATAGTAGTTTTATGGAGTTAGATTCAATCCATGAAATATTAGATCAATATGGAAATGATGTTACTGATGTCGAAGAAGTGTAACTGTTGGTGATCATGAGAATTCCATTGTGGCGGAGGACCAAAATACTGGTGAAGTTGTTGGATGGGGCACATCACTATACCATATGTGCTACTACCTCGATTTATAAATGTGAACACTAGTAGGATTCAAAATGTATAATTCCCCCTGATGCAATATATGCTTTGACATTCATCATATGGGAGACCAATAATTAGGGAGCTCTAATGAATCTTCCTACTTAGTTTGAGGGGATCCTTTATATTGATTGAAAGGGACCCAAGGTACAATTGTAATTACTGTAACTCTCAAAATATGGAGATTTGATGTTGATGAGTGCTGAAGTACATGATAAAATGAGGATATTATCTTGAGAAGATCATTTTTTAACCATTTGTAAGATTGACATAGCTGACATAATACTAGCTAATAAGCATGGGGATCATAACTTCCTTTAATTGATGTAAACTGGGGGAGTGACTGACAAAAACATTCCTCAAAATAGAGTTACAGAGTGTAACAAAGGGATACAAACTATAGATAAAGGGCTTTGTTGGAGACACGATACTAATGGTAACAGTGATTGACAAAACTAACAATGTTAGGAATATAACAACTCAACTACATTAATAAAAAGTGACTAAGGGTTGCTGCCAAAGAATCAAGGGTTCCCACAGTTTTGTGTGGATCGGGGAAAATTTTGTACATAAATAATAATTGGTCTGGTCCCAACAATTTTGAATGTATCGAGGTATAAATTTGGTGATGGTGGGATTCACACAATTTTGGACGAACTGGGGAATCAATTTACTGATGGACGAAGTTCCCACAGTTTTCAATGGGGTGGGTAAATATTACCATGACGATGTGAAGATTCTAATTTGAAAACATGAAGATGATTTCCCCATGAACAATGCCATGTAGATTGTTCCTGTAGGGATAACTGAATAAAATTATTTTCTTAGGAGGGTGGGGGTCCTAGTGTCATGTTTGTGGGGATGATGGTACAAGGGGGATTATAGATGGTAGAGTGATCATGGAGGTATGAGTCGTTAAATGTGAATATTAATCGTAACATGTTCTAAGGAATATGATGTCATCTATTGCTAGAGGTGGGGAAGTAAATGCGTAACTACAAAAATGATGAACTATGGTTTGATTGTTTCAAACTTTGACCAAATTCCTTGTACTTGTGGTGGTTTGACATCATGAGTGGAGGATTATGATGAAGGTTGCAATGGTGCATGCACCCATGGGGGAAACATGTTATTCTTAGTGATTACATTAATTACACATCATTACTGGGAATTAGGATCCTATTGTGATTAGAAAGAGTACTCGTAAATGCAATGTAAATAGAGGGAAAACGTTTCCTATATGCTAGTTTTGGGATGATACCTGGAATGGGGGTGTTGTGCCAATACTGAAAGGGTCATAATTTCCATTTCATGGTCATTATATTGCAAACATGATGTAAATACCCAAATGTAATAGAGAATCTGGAAAAAGTATTGACGGTGTAGAAATAACAAAAAAAATGAAGCACACTTGATGGGTGCTAAAATTGGTGTTAGACGAAAATTTTTGGATTGAAGAGAGAGTAGTTTCAGTGTGCAGATATTCGTGATTCTATGTATGTATTCCTATGAGGCCTTATTATGTACATGCCACATTTTATTACGAGACACACACACATGCACACACACACACACACACCATTTTGGAGACAATTTCTATGTTCTCATGTATGTGTTTGATGTATCCATGTGATGGATGATGATTACGATATATTTATATGTTTATGTTTTCCATGTGTAGTTGTATGTACTCAGTACACATGATTTGTATGATGAATAACACACATATATATGCTTTGTTTTTTCTTTGCAGGGTCAGATAGATGCTTGATATATCAGGTGCCAGTTCAACACTTCATTTGCAACAAGGTGGACAAATGCATTAGCTATCCTAAGGAAATGCATGAATGTAATGGTTTCAAACTTTTGTATTAGGAGGTGCACACACAAAAACCTATGAAAGAGGAGTGGGTTGAGGACATGATATACATTGTCAAGTCGGGATACAACAAGTTGGGAATATAGGTCCACATGTAAATGGAATATTCCAAGATGGATGGCATTGCTTAATATACCAATGACTACATTGTATTCTACTTGGTTGTTAGTAAATTCCCCTAGGAAAAATACTTTTGTATGGTATAAAGTTAATTGGGATGGGGTATAAATGGCCCAAGCAGCTGAGGGTATATTTTTTGACCAACGAATTGCACCATATTCAAAGCTGATATAGTAATATGAGTGAGAGATCATCTACTGTTGCAAATAAATGGATACAAAGTATGAAGAATAATATATTAAATTGTTACTTTTAAGGTGAAAACAAACAATATAAAGGGTGAAAGACTGTTCAACCCTTTTGACGGTAGGGGCCTCCTTGTGTTGGAATCACGATTATATATAAGTGATAGTATACTAGTATGTATGGATAGGAATCCAACACTTGAATGGAGATCCCTTGGTGTCTATTCAACATGTAATAGATGCGGTGGATCATGGTCTTTGTTAGATGAGGATGAATCATCACTGGTGAGTAGACTAGCCAGGGATGAGGCTTTGTCGATGATCTCTGGTAAAGGGTGAATTATTTCATTGACATGTAATCCTTGTGGAAATACCCTAAGGCAAGGAACTTTATCCTCTAGTCATATATGTTCGAGGCATGCTTCCTTTTGGTTCGTAATATGGGCCACTAAAATGAATAGTGGGAAGTGTTTCCACACGATCGACATGGGCATGGGATCCTATTATGGAGAGGCTTGTGTGTCAAAGTTAATGGTGAGGTAGAATGGTCTGGAAATACTGTGATAATTTGGTTGGGAATCATATGATTATGGTTCCCATAGGATTCCCATCCATTCATTCTTTTCTTATGGCACTAGATTCGTAGGCTGTGGTCCTTGTGATGTAGGTGTCTCAGTGGTAGGTACCGTCGAGATGGCCATTTTTGTAGTAGGTGCCATTGGTGATGCCTCCAATGTAGTGCCAACATTTATGGAATCCATTTGAGGTGAATGACTCTCAACCAAATGGTGGGTGAGGTGGATGGTTTCCAAGAAGTCCTGAAATTGAGGGAGGTTAAGACAATGGTGCGTATAATGCCCAAACTGAAAGCGGATCGAACACACATGATTGGTTCATAATGACTTGGACTTAATTGTTCTGTTGGGTGAATATGGGGTTGAAGGTGTGCCCCTTGTTGTAGTATGTTCCACATGCATCATGATAATAGGGGTATTAAGAAAACTATTGAGCTCCAAGAAGGTGGGGAAAAGGTTGGTTGCATGGCCTTGTTTCCCACATAGGGCACACGATGGGGTGACCCTCGTTGTAGGAAATAGTGGGCTTCATTACCGAGGTCTTTAACCTAGGTTGATTGATGCCTCTTTCTTTAGGCCTAGTGACTACCGATGGTGGCTTGGGAAGAGGGTTGGTAATGATGGGGGTTTTCAACTTGGGTTTCCTTATGTCCTCATTGTTGGGTTTAGCAACAACCAGTTGGGGTGTGGTGACAGGTTCCATTAGATGGTGTGTGGGATAGATGTCATAATGGGTCTGATGGTAGAAACTCATAGTGGCCCATTGGTTTTTGAGGCCATCTCTAGGTAGGGTGGCTTAAGGTACCATACACGTATTCCCAATGTAATCCCAAGTATATTTAGTTGAGCCATTACTCGAGTCCCTTGTACTCCCATGGGAGGGTATAAGAATGGTATTTTAAAGATGGGAGGAACTAATGGTCCATCAACACCCTGAATTGTTGGAGGGGTTGATGCTGATGCTGATAGGGTTAGATACATATTTTTGGAGGTGAAAATAGTGCACATAAGGTCCTCTATTGATGTAGGGATTTTAGGAGGAGGCCCTGAGTATTCCCTTAGAAAGTTGGAATCTTTGTACACACCTGAGTAGATATGAATGTAAGAAGGTTGATTGACTTTGGTTATGGTGGGAAAGATGTTTTTTGGGGTTTTTGTTGGCACGAGGATAATGGTAATTGAGATGGTCAAGGGTGACTATATTCCCATTAAAGGGAAACATCATTATGTATAATACTGAAGAGGAAATCGCCTTCATGGTGTAAATATAATTATGAAACAAAAGGATATTCTAGTCGAGTTTTGCATAGACTACTTCAATATTGATCACTAACATCTTTCCCCTAGCTCAATGGGAACATTTTGGTACAATCCTTTGGGTTTTGATGGTCTCCCATCATATGTGTGAAGTGCGATAGATGAGGGGACTAAATCGGGTGAGCCCAATATTTTCTACACATTAGATGACATTACACATGTGTATGCACCTTCATCGATGATGCATCAATGGATCATAATTTTTTTAACCGTAAATAGAACTTGGAATGTGACTAATGAGGGTAGTCACAACTCACTTTTGTCAAGATCGAAGGTCATAAAGCGTGAGTATGAAGGGTCAATAACATCGAGTTCATTAAGTAATGCCTTCCTTTGGGTGGGACATACTGTATCACTTCCAAAGTGGACATGGAAGCTAGGGATTGGTCCAAGTCATCCAGGATTATTCTAACTCGCTCCATGAGGCATTTTTGGCAAGTTTGACCTCAAAAACGGGTTTGGGCATAAACTAGCTAGTGCATTAGAGGAAATTTCAACTAAAAATGTGCCTTTTAACCCTCATGCAAATTCCATGTCATCATGTGTTAGCCAATAAAATTTATTTAAATTTGAAATATCTTATAGGTCTTAAATTTTTTTTTTAATATAAATTTGGGGATAGGTATCATAAAAAAAACTACTTTTTTTGTTCGTATTTTCGACATATCTCCCTATGTTTTTACTCAAATTTTGATTGAGAGAGCTCCTTGGATGCAATATTAAATTCCACATCCAACGAGTACCCACTCGGCATACTTTTGACGGGCCCCACTACCCCAAAAAAAAGAAATACCTAAAAAAAAATGATGATGAAATCATCATCACATTTGTTTTCCAGGTATTTCTTGTTTTTGGGGTAGAGGGGTCTGTCAAAAGTATGCCGAGTGGGTACTCGTTGGATGTGGAATTTAATATTGCATCCAAGGATCTCTCTCAATCAAAATTTGAGTAAAAACATAGGGAGATATGTCGAAAATACGAACAAAAAAAGTAGTTTTTTTCTTTTCTTCCTCCAAAATTAATAAATATTATTTTATTATTTTATTATTTTAATTATTATTTTATTATTTTCCTTAGGAGGCCCATTTTGAGTTGAAATTTCCTCTAATGTAAGACCTATGAATTAATAAAAAATATTAATTATTTTATCCTAAGTCTTGGGATGGGTTTTGATTATTCCAACATGGAGATCCTTTCTCTAAAGGAATACCTGGACAAAACAACTGCTTAGTTAAAGAAAAATTCAAAGATAGAGAATAACAGTGAAGACTCTATGGAAGAGGAAGAAAAGACTCACATTTATACACATATTCTTAAAATATTCCATGATCAACAAGAACCAAGAGAAGTTACAACTTAGAGATATCCTATGATGTTCAATGGCTACTATTACATGTGCAATAACTATGGTCACAAGGGCCATCCATTGCAAAGATCATGAAAAAATCACGCCAAGAAGAAAACAAGATGGGTTTTCCATTCAGTATTACAATTGCTATCGTTATGATAATTTCACAAAACATTGTGGGATGCAGTGACCAGTTAAAGTTTGGAGAAGAAAGCAAGTTCAATTGAATGATATGAACAACCATGAGCCTACTAAAGTATAGAGAAAGTAGTTAGTAGATTGCACCATTGATCAAAACAGAAATGATGAAAATATTAGGAAAAATCAAATACTATTTTGAAGACTATCGACCCATGATATGAAGAATCTATAAAAGGATATATGTATCTTATTATCATATTTGAGTATCGTAGTTGGTTCCAGTAGTATTCCTGTAATAGAATACAAGTCCACCAAAGTAGCATTAGTGATAAGAGAAGCAATATTGCCAAAAGAAGATCTTGCTGCCATTAATGCCAACTGAAAGAAAGTTGGAAAGGAAGAGAAAGTTGATGACAGGGGGAGAATTCCCATAGGAGGAGCATGCCCTAAGGGGGATCAGTATGGTCAAAGAATCTTCTCTTTGCCATTGCTACCAAAGGGGGAGAGAAGTTGTGAATAAGGGGAGTGTGTTTTGAAGAATAGTTATGGTGTTTTCATCAATGACAAAGGGGGAGATTGTTGATTAATTTGTCATTTATGCCAACATTTTATAGTCATTGATTCCAACATGTATGTGTTCCCCTTGAGTAGGCCCTAAGGGTTAATTATGTGCTAGTGTCTAAGGAGACCTTTTGATCTTGTCCAAGCCCAAGTTTGAAGCCCTTGGAGCCCTTGGGATAGTGACAAAATCCCCAAACACCTTGTAGAGTGTTTAATTACCCCAAATATGTTTTACGATTCCCTAGTACAAAAAATTATTCCACGGTACCCTAAAAAAGTGTCCTCGTTGGGATGAAGAAGTTGAAAGAGTACAAATTACCCTTTCAATGGTCATTTGTGTTTTATTGAGGTCATGGTACCCTAGAAGAAGGTTTATAAACCCCACAAGTGATGTCATGATGGATCTTGACCCTTGTAGGTCTCCTGGTGTGGTTGAGGTAGTTGAAGAATCCTATAAAGCCCCTTTCTTCAGGAATAATCCCTCAAGAAACCCTTGGACCCACATTTGATGGCTTAATGGTCCTTGTCCCCTTAAAGGTGATTATAAAGTCATTAATAACTTGATGAAGACTTGGAACCCTTGATGAAGATCTTGATGCCCGTGTAGCCCTTTTTGGGGTCATGGAACCCTTGGATATGGTCATTATGCATGAGAAGGTATGACACCCACATAAATGGTTGCATGATGACCTTTGAACTCTATATGATCATTGATGGTGCATTTGGAAATGATTTGGGTCTTGGAATCCATACATATGGTGGTTTGTAAGCTCATGATTGTTGGAGCTTTTGATATGATGGAATCTTTGGTTATGATGCCCTCATCACTTGGCGATGGACTCCTATGTGATGGGATTGAATTCCATGGAAAGTATCTTGTTTAAATATTATATGATATATTTGAAAGAGTCCTTGAAACCCTTGCATGTGGTGACCTGGGTATTGAAACATGGTGATGTATGGTCCTCTTTGTGGTTATATATCTATTGGGATGTAATGGAGATAGAGCTCACAGACGTGCCTTGATATGTTGAAGAATACTTTGAAGAAGACTTTGAAACTCTTGTAGTTGGTGTTATGGTCTTTGGCACCCTCATGTGTGTGGTGTTTGATGTCCTAGACATATTGAAGAATTTAAGGGTATTAGAACAAGAATTTGAAAATAAACCCATCATAGGGAGATAGTCCTCGTCAATTCATTTCCGTTGATATGTGGAGCATATTCTAACTCCTTAAGGTTGAATAGATATGAATTTTTGAAGTTAGTGTACCCCACCTTTTTGGGTCAGCCAACCAAACAAAAGAGAATTTAATTATTTGTAATTTTGCATTGCATGTCGCCCTAGTTTGAGGTACTAACTTTTCTCCACAACTTATAGAAATAGAATATCAAACATTTCATTTTTTTATCATCAATTCTCTTAGTATTTTTGCAACTCTCGGAGAAAAGTGCAAAACTTTGTGGAGGAAAAATTTATGGGCATCTTCACTAAAATTGGCATAACTTCTTCATACGGAATGAGAATTACAAAATTCTTGGCTCGTTGAAAAGATTGTTAGGAGGGCTATGTGGTGACATGATATAGATATTATTTTAGTTTTTCTACTATTTATTCATCTTGTGATCTTCAAAATGGTATGGTTCATGCTTTTGGGTTTCTCTTGTGATGACACATGTCTCTCATGGATAAAGTTCATCTTTTATCTTAGTATGTGAGTCTATATATTGGTATATATCTTTGAAGTCATTGAATATGTTATGGAGGCTATGGTGATGGTTATCTTGGAATATATCTTGATGTAATCTTGATAAAGATCTTGTTGGTTATATTGGATATTATCACTAAAGATTTTGGTGTTTATCTTGACTGTTGTATAGTGTAGTATTGAATGGGAAGTTGGCATGTAAGTAATAGATATTGTGAGTGATTTATTTGATCAACCTAAGTGATTTCTTTGAAAAATCATTTGACAATTGTTGATCATTTTTTCTTTGACCTGAGTGGAGATAGATTGTTATTGATTGTTAATGAAAACATTTGATAGTATTGTAAGTGACTATTTGCTTGATATTTGATTGATTTGAGTGGAATGAAAATATTTTTGTGTCTAAGAGTTTATGAAACTGGCTGAGTTTGACAAAGTTGGTTAAGTCTTTTATCTTCTTGGATGAGGTTAGTTGGTTGAGGTTGATTGTGATGTAGGTTGGTTGTGGTGTCATTGAGTTGAGTGTGGTTGGAAAAATTTTGGTTGACTATATGTGAAGTCTCTTGGTTGATAAAATGTGTCTCTTACTTGATGAACTAGGCCAAGTCAAAAGGGTTGGTTGAGCATCTTCTTATTTGAAGTTGGTTGGTTTATGTTGTCTATCAAGCTTTGCTTGACTCAGGTGTTTGTTGAGTCTTGAGGATTGGTTATGGTGTCACTGAGGTGATTAAAATTGGGTGAGTAAAGTAATGTTCATGTTGTAGTTGTACCATCCTAACCCTATATTAACCAAGTAAGAAAGTAGGTTATCCATAGAGCAGTTGTGGTCAAGTGTTTGCAAAGTCACATATTTGATTTGGCACAGGTTCAGTTGAGCAAGATTGGCACATGATCTCTTATGTGCATTTGGTCTGACTTAGACTGGCTGAGTTGTATGAGCAGTTGGTTTGACTCAGGTGGACCAAGTTTGGTGTGCAGTTGGTTAGAATCAGAGCGATTGAGTCATATTATGTGAGAAACAAATTGATTGGTACAACTTGATTGGACAACTTGAATATTGTACAGGTTGATGAGTGGTGTGATACAATGGACAATGATTAGTTGATGAGTAGTGATCATATGATGAGAAGTGGTTAGTAGTGGAAGTGGTTATGTTGTGCGGTACAGATTGTGAGTGTATTATAGGTGTTGATTATCAGGTATGCATTGTGGTTCGATAGTTTCTATCTTCATATCAGGGTGGCAGGACGAGGCAAGGAAAGGGGGTTTTAGTCTCCTTCCGGTTGTAGCCAAGGAACTAGGGAGTTGTAGCTTCCTTCAGGTTGTATCCTGTAAATCAGGGGCTTGTAGCCTCCTTCCAGTTGTAGCTGAAGAAATAAATTCATTGTAATAAGGGGGTTGTTGAATCCTTCTAGTTATTGTTAGAAAACTATTATAAAGGATTCCATGGTTTTTCCCCCAAGACTTGGGTTTCCACGCAAAACATGGTGTTTTGTGTTTCATGCTATGCTTCTAATGTGATGATGATATGATGATGATAATAATGTTGATGATGATATAATGATAATGTGATAATGCATAATATTGAATAAGTTGTTGATTGTTAATCAAAGTGAAAAAGTAATATAGAAGTTGTGCACACTAATTCACCCCCCCTCTCAGTGTAACTGGTGTGTCCAACAATGGCCACACCTATGGCATCTAACTTGAATCTTCTAAGTGATGCTTCATCTAAGATGGTCGATGCCATGATGTATTGTCATATGATTGGCTCACTGATGTATATGATGAATATGAGACCAAACATATGCTTTATGGTGAACCTCCTAAGTCAGTTCCTGATGGATCTGAGATATGTTCACTTGATAGATGCAAAGAATATAATGAGGTACCTAAAATGTATGTGGAAGATGGGATAAAATATGATGTGAATCTAAATATTAGACTACATGGTTATGTTAATTCGGATTGGGAAGGTAGCGCCACTGACATGAAGAGCACCTCAGGTTGCTGCTTCAGTTTGGGATCTGGCATGATCTCCTTGTTCAACAGGAAGAAATCATGTGTGGTGCTAAGTACAACCAAGGAAGATTATGTTGCCCTCTTGCTTGGCTAGTTGCGATGTAGCGTGGCTTCAAAATCTACTGTCTGACTTGTTTGATCTCCAATTGGATGTGACATGTATATTTCGTGACAATCAAAGTTGCGTGAGGTTGTCAGAAAACCCTGTGTTCGATGACAAGTCGAAGAACATCGAGATGAAGTTCCACTTTATAATGGATATGGTGTAGAGAGGAGCAATGAAGATCTAGTACATGGAAATGGATGAGAAGATAGCTAATGTGTTGACCAAGCCTCTAGAGAGAGTGAAGTTTGAGTACTTTAGATAAATACTTGGTGTGATCCAGAACGAGACCCCTCGAAAGAGGGAGTGATGTGTTTTAGCTAGCATAGCCAAATAGGCATGTTGTCTAAGCCTAAAATCCTTGCGAATTTCATAGGTTTCTCAGATGTAATCAGTCCTGTAGGTTATCCTTGGATGTAATAAGTCCTGGTGAAGCTCGTAGGTTATCCTTGGATGTAATCAATCCTAATATGTTACAGAAGCATAATATATGACATGGAAAATGAGACAGGTTGTCCGAGCGGGAAAATCTTGGTGAAGCACAATGCTCGAACATAATTAGTCCTTTAGGTTTCCCTCGATTGTAATCAGTCCCGATGAAGCTTGTAGGTTATCCTTGGACATAATCAGTCATGAGACAAGTTATCGGAATGTAAAAATGAGCCCTGGAATGGTACACAAGTTATTCAGATGTAATAAGTCCTGTGGGTTGTCCCAGTGTAATAAGGATCCCTAGCTTGGTACATAGGTTACCCAGATGTAATATTCCCTGAAGGTTGTCTTAATGGAAAAGATCCTAGACGTAGGTTATTCATATGTAATAAGTCCTTGAGGTTGACCTAGAATGTAAAAGTCGTGATGCAACAAGTTGTTTGGTTGTAATCAATCCTTGTGTGTGTGTGTGTTCCCATGTTGATATGATAAGGTCACGAAGCACATGAGGTGCACCTAGGAAGTTCTCTAATAGAACATAGGTTGACCATGGATGCTCTATGTGCTTGTTTTGTTTTATGAAGGACAAAAGAGATGATATGGATACGACGAGATGAAGGTATAAGATGCAGGTTATTTTAGTTTCAATGTAAAGAAGGTCCTGGATAGTTCCTACATGATGGCTTGCTCGAGATGTGATGAAGACCTGGTTGAGGAATAGGCCTACATCCAACATGAAAAAGGGTTGGCTCTATAGAAACTTCTGATGAAAGATAGTATTGTTCGATGATCAATAATAAGATGATGATGGAAACATCTATGATGATGACTCTATGAATCTGTGATGATGACTCCATGATGAATACTTGACTAGATGTGTTGATGATTTCAGAAGAGAGGTAATACCTTCCCATTTAAGAAGGAGTGTTGATGTATTTGTAACTTTAGAAAATATTCTGATGTATATTATCATTTTATGTTGTTGTACCCCCATTGGAGATGTGTTTACCTCCTTGCGGGATGTGTTAATTGTGTCTAGACCTTGAGGTACAACCTTCGTTGTAAGTCGGGGAAATAGTCCCCAGTGTAACATCATGTAATGTGTATTTGGAGTGTCTCTGGGAGAAGTTGGCCCTGTTATGGAAGAAAAGTGGGCCCGAGTATTATGTTTGGTTAGTCACTTGAAAGTTATAAATAAAGAGGTGCTCTCCCTCATTTATACACACCTCACACTCTCAATTTCACATGAGATAGAAATAGAGACAAAGGGAGGAGAGATAGATAGATGCTAGATACTTCTTATTGCTGCTTTTGATCATCTTACTATTCTGAGGAAGTTTGCAGGGTTTTATCCTTTATGGTTCCCATGGTGAAAATATTTGTGTCGTGTGTATCTCTTATATCTTATACATCTATATGTACTTGTTATTCCTCCAGATAAAGATCCTAATCAAGCTAATAAGATCTAGAAAACTAACATACTAACATCAAGGACAAGTTATAGGAAGGCTATGGGAGGGAATTCGACCTTGGAGGACCTTAAGAGGGCTATTAAAATATGGCATTAGGATGAGAATAAATTTTATCATTTGAGAATTTTCCTTTGGCATTTTGGAAAGCACTAGCTTGTCCATTGCACATTGAGTGCTCACTTGCCCTGCTAGTGAGCCAATTTCGAGAGAGTTAGATTCTCATCCAAGTTGGATGTTGGAGAGGCCACCATGACCTATTATTTGGATCTTAATGGATTGTTTTAATTGCATATAGGAGGCTTCTATAGTTGTGACCCATATCTCCTCCCATTCTCTCAAGATAGACGCAGTAATCTAGGTGAACTAAGAGAATGGGATAGATTACTCTTCTACATTGCATTCTTCAACTTGATCTTATTAAAACAAAGTATTATATTCAAATCACTCAAACAAGATTATTGTTGTTGTACTTACTCATTCAAGTAAGGAAAATATCATAACCATAAGATAACTATTACAAATTGTTTTAATATGCAGCAAATTAAAATCCATAGGCTACGATATTATGCAAACTGTAACATAAGTTAACTTCATCCAAAAACCTGGAAAATTTTGTAGCACCAAATGTGATTGGAACACCCACATTCAACCTAATCGTATATTGAGAGAAATTCCCTGTCTTCTCTAATCACCCCCAAGCCAAATCGGGCATATCAAGAGTGAAAACAGTCAATCTCTGTCACAGTCCTCTTTTTGTTAAGTAAGAACTCCTTGCCTAACACCAGAGTTCTCACACAACAAGATTTCCTTCCTTCGGCATACCAAGCAGAGTCCTATCTCCTGCATATTCCCTCGATATTTTCTTTGCCTAGGTATTTCCCAAGTAGGCGATTCCTTTTGGATTTTTCGCAACTATCAAAATACCTAATTTTTAGGGAGTGTCTCGACACTTGTTTTGGCTTCCCCAAAGTTAACTCTTTATTGTCTTCCACTATTGTATGCACAATTTACTCATTTATCATGGTTTTCATACACTATTCTCTATTTCTTGTTAAATCCATAAGTTTTTATTACATCCGTCCAAAAAGTGAACATTTGGCAGATTTCAGTTCTAGCCAATTTATTCAATTAATTAAACAAAAAAATGATTAAATAATAAAAATAATCACAGTGTCATTTTTTTGGGGATGTTACACTTATGCTCATCATATTGGTCCCATTACATGTCTCTCATAATGCCAACTAGATAATTGCATAAAGAATACTTGTAACCTTGCTAGATTTTGGCTATTTTGGAAATAGTTATAAAGGTTTTATTATCCCATTAAGTAACCCTATGAGAATCTCTATATGGCTAGCTAATGAGATTTCACATTGTGCAAACATAACTAGAAAACATGGGTTGTATAGTGAGAGAAATTTATAATATAATTATTTATGAGCATATATAGTATCTATGCATCTCTCAAAGAGAGAGAAAACCAATTGGGTTGGTATTCAAATGAAATGGAAATGCTATTCA
>LPNX010440079.1:0-10341 GCA_001517045.1 Pseudotsuga menziesii
TCTAGGAGTTCAAGGAGTGGTCACAAAATATTTTACTTTGGATATTTGAAATTAATTCACAAGTGATAAGAAAGGGCATTTAATTGTTGATTTGCATATAGAATATATTAGTGAGTTTATTTTATTTTTTATTGCAAACTACTTCACATGGATGTAACATCTAAAAAACACCATTCATTTCATACAAAGGTGAATACACCATTTAACATCTAGAAACACTGATCAACAATTTCATACAAGGGTGAGTTCATGTTGGAACAAGGAATGCCAATAAAAAATCAACAAGGGTATAGGAATTAACCAATGGTGTGGGCGTGAAATCTCCTCCCCTCAGCTTGAATAAGCTCCTGAATGGTGTTGTCTCGCTCCAAGTGTTCCAATGCCCTGTCGAAATCGCGTTCCTGCTTGTGAAAATGGGCCGCGGACTGTGTATTTTTTTTTATAATTTGCAAATCGTGCGCGCGTTTTAGAACTACAAATCGCATGCGTGTTTTAGAACTACAAATCGCGTGCGCGTTTTGTAGTTCTATAACGCGTACGCGTTTTGTAGTTCTATAACGCGTACGCGATTTTGCTTCCTATCCTACATGTTCCATGACATGTCAGGCTGGGGTTGAACCATACCAAGTGCTATGTCAGGCTCGGGTTGATGTATTTTTTGGTAGCATGATGTTGTTTTTGAAAAATAGGATTGCATATTAAAGGTCCCTCATCTTCTTGCACTGACCCATGATTTTTGCTCAACGATATATCTTTTTTACTTGGACATCGCAATATATCAGTGATGCATTCCACATTGATTACATGTCCATGGTGATACCTTGAGTGTGGCATTATATGTTGATGATTTCGTGATACCTTGAGTGTGGCATTATATGTTGATGATTTAGTCATAACTAGAACCATTATCGACTTAATTCTAAATTTGAAGAAACAACTTGCCCTTTGAAATGATTGACCTTGGCCTTTTGTATTTCTTTATGGGAATTCAAGTGCTTCAAATGCATGATGGTACCTTTATTTCTCAATCCAAATATGCTTTTGATCCATTGAAACAATTCAAAATGGATAATTGTAATTCTCGTGCTACACCTTATCAGTCAGGCATTAAATTGTCTAAGGACTATGACTCTCCCTGAGTCGACGCCATTCTTTATCAACAGTTGGTCGATAGCTTGATTTACTTAACTCGTAGTCTACCTGATTTTCCTTTCTTGTTAGTGTGGTTTCTAGGCTCATATAGGATCCTAGAGAAAGCCACTCGAAAGATATAAAGTGAAATGTTCATTGTATGACAGAAACTTATCAATTTGGTATCAAATATTGTCATAGTACAGACCCACTGGTTGGTTTTACTAATTGCGACTGGGCTGGTGACATTGATGATAGGAAGGCCTCTTCTTGCTATGTGTTTTGACTTAGTTTTGGACCCTTAGTATGGTCTTGTAAGAAAGAGAATATAGTCTCTCTTTTGACTACAGAAGCAAAATATCGTGGAGTTGTCAATGCAGGTATAGAGGCACTTTGGCTCCATCAGCTTTTAGAAGATCTTGGTTTCCATGTTCAAGTCTTGATTGCTATCTATTGTGTAACACCCTAGTTTTGACCTTATTTGCATTAAATGTATATGATGTAAATATTGTAATTAATCATTGTGTGGAGCTAAAGGAAAAATCCCCACCATTGATTGAGCGTTTTATGTTTCGGAGATTAAAATCGATGCCGATGGTATTTTATGCTAACTGACAGATTATAATTTTGGACATCATATAAATATGCAATTTAATTAAAACCCACAACCAGTTATGTCAATGCAACAAATAATGAGATGGGGGCATGATTTCATAAGGATAAGGGAGGGAATGTTTAAACTTGAGCCATTGGGGAAAAGCCATGTGTCAAAATAAAACACTCAAAAACGTATGCACATTCCCTCATGCATTCACGTTTTCATCTTCCCTCACGTTTTGGGGAGCGGCAAGACGTTTTTGATCATCCATCCTTCATTCACATGGAGCTCTCAGGAAACTGAACCTTCCTGGGTTTTTATCCTTCACATTTTAGTTTTTCCTCATCATTGTGCATTCCTAGTCCATTATCTAGCTCTCACCGGAATTTTGTGATCCATTCTGATCATTCTCTATTCCATTTTGTTCATGCGCGATGTGTGTTCGTCCTGCTTACAAAACTGTGTTTTGTTCTGGGTTGTTCTCTTGTTGTTACCATCCTCATCCGCGCAAAGGTTCGGGGTCTCCTTTGTTTACTGAACGAATGAACAGTGGAGATCACTCGATTTTATGAGAAAGAGTGGTCATCTATGGTTTCCTCAGTGTTGTTGAGCAATGGTCTCCTCTGTCATGGAGTGAGTGGAAGTCGTTTTGCTGTGTTGACATTGTGGTTTGTTGTGTGTGCATATTTTACCCTGGTCTGAACTAGATTGCAGTGGAATTGGTTCTAAACTAGCTTGACAAACCTATTGTAGGAAGGGACCTCATAAATAGATCTAGAGGGGATGGTTTTCTTCTTTGCACACCCTGAACAACACTGGAATGGAAGGCATATCCTGAGGGACTGTGTAGCAGACAAGGGGATGCTTCCTTGTGTTGGGTGTGTAGATTTTTTAGTAGCCAAGCCCGATCTAATACAGGTGTCCATAGTTGGGTCATTGACCTCACTAGCTTACCAGTTCGAGCTTTCCCACTCCTTTGCAACCTAATAAACCCATATGTTAGTTGGTTTGGTTGGTCCTTAATGTGAATGTTGGCTTGACTGACTGCAGTCTGATAAACTTAACAGTGAGATGGCTTAGCTGTGTGGCCTAATAAACCCATCAGTTAGTTTGCTTGGTTGAGTAGCCTAATAAACCCAACTGTTAGTTGGCTTGGTTGATCATCTTGATAACCCCAGCAGTATATTAGCTTGTTTGTTTGCAGCCTAATAAACAAAACTATGTTGTCTTGGCCGATTTTTGTTGTATCCTTGGCTATGTGTGAATCTGTTAGTGTTTCCTTATTCCTAGTGGGAATCATGCCCATATTAGGGGTGGCATTGCTGCTGAGATATCAATGAGCTCATTGGCCTATGGTTAGGTGGAACGTTGTAGCGACGTAGATGGTTGCGAGACAAACTTATTTCAAGATAATTATTCTTGTCTATGTTAATCTCTGCAATTATATTTTCTTAATGAAATATTATGAACATGCCTAATGTGTTGAATTGATGAAATGTTTCTGCTGTATAATTGCAATTATATGCATCTGTGTATGTTTTCTTTCAATGCATTTTTAAATTACGTTATGGGGCTTAGATTATCAGATTGGTGATGGCCTGAATAATCAAATATGTCCAATAATTCTGTTAACAGGTTGAATTTCCTACCAAAAATCTTCATTTCTGCAACTTGCGGGATGCGGGATGTGGCTTCACAATCTCTATTTCTACAAATCTCCTTCCGCAACTCTCCTTTCCACATGGGGGATGCGGGATGCAACTTCACAATCTCTACTTCTGCAACTAATTATATCCGCAATGGTCTATTCCACATGTGGGATGCGAGATGCAGAATGCGGGATGCAGGATCGTAATTTCCATATTTCCCCAATTCCGCAAACTCGAGCTTTTCACACCATTGATTCTTGTGGGTTGATTCTCAGCCATTGATCTATCTCCAGATGTGGAACAGATTGTGACCGTCGATTTTCATCACAATCTTTCTTCGTCATTTGATCTCCTCTGAGATCTTTCTTCATAGATCGTCGAATTGATCACTAACAGGATCATCAAAATACATACAGAATTCAATGAACTTCAAGCTGGATTCTCCAGTGACAATCAGAGTGAGTAGTTATGGTCGCGTTCTCTCTCTAGTGGATGGGAGGGGACGTGACAGTGTGATATCAGAGCAAGCAGTTATGGTCGCATTCTCTCTCTAGTGGAGTGGATGTTCTAGTGTGGTATCAGAGCTGCGAGTAGCAACATTGGGCCTTGATGGGCCAAGTTGAACAGTTAATAGAGATGTTGGTAAATGGCTTTTACTTCTGATTTTATTATGCAGCTAGCAATTTTTTTTATTAACACATTTTCTAGAATTATAGTCGCCTTCCGAGGGCAGCAGTCCAGATAGTGTAGTTCGGTAAAGTTGGTTTGGCTGAGCCATGAGAACCGATATGTGTGATGATGCACAGAACCCCAATGAATACGAGGAATATGCTATGGGGGGGAACGCTGGAGTTGGAAATGTTGAGACAAATTCTAATGGGAGGAGGTTTCAAGATACTCCCCCAGATTTTGCAGCCACCGTGAGAAGCCTAAGGGTGGAGATGCAAAGTCACAAGGCAGGTAATGAAATATTAGTTAAGGATCTGGAGGAGCAAAATCAATTGAATGCATCCGTGCTGCAAACTTTGACAAACATTCAGAGGCGGATGAACTCTAGGGACCGGACAGTAAGACCAGAAGGAAGTAAGAGAAATGATAGAAGAAGAAAGAGATATTCTAATGGGTCGTCTCACTCTGAAGGATCCACTTGTGGTTCAAGTTCTTCTTTTCACAAGAATAAGAGAAAGAGGTGCTACCAAAACCATTCACGTGATGAATTTAAGAATTCAAGGCCTCCTACCTTCAATGGTGAGATAAAAAATGGTCAAGAAGCTAAAGCTTGGCTTCTTGGGATGAGGAAATATTTCCAAGTCCAAGACTACCCTGGAAATATGAAGGCTAAGGTATCCATCTTCAACTTGATTGAAAGAACATCCATATGGTGGGAGAACTTCAGGAAAGTGAAAAATATTAATGAAAGGAAGATTGTGCGGAAATAGTTCCAGAAGTATTTCAAGTAGAAGTACCTCTCTAATGGGTACTATGATGATAATATCAAATAATTCCATGAGCTAATGTTGGGACATCATACCATGGAAGAGTATGCAAACAAGTTCTTGGAGTTGTTGAGGTATGTCAGGTACATCAAAGATGAAAAA
This sequence comes from Pseudotsuga menziesii, assembly GCA_001517045.1. Taxonomy (NCBI): domain Eukaryota; kingdom Viridiplantae; phylum Streptophyta; class Pinopsida; order Pinales; family Pinaceae; genus Pseudotsuga; species Pseudotsuga menziesii. The sequence goes on from LPNX010440079.1 coordinate 4,977, forward strand.
GTGAACATCCAGTGTTTCCTGAGTGGATTTCCTCAGTATTACAAAGACAAACTTGAGTTTTATAAACCTAGAACTCTAGAAGAAGTGATAAGAAAATCTAAGTATTGCTATGAGCAAAGCAAAGAAAAACTTGATTATTATAATACATGGAAGGACAAGAAGAATGAGAAGTATGTCCAAAGAAAGAAAGGTTTCAAACCTTCTAACTTCAAGTATCAACAGAAGCAGCCATCCCAAGTTGACAAACAACCAACAAAAGTGGTGGGAGAAAATCTAAGAGATCCACAACATAACAGAGAACCACTCCAATGTTGAAAATGTGGAGGACCCCACATGCGCATGAATTGTCCACTTGAGAATGAGAATGCAAGGCCATCTTACAACATTCAAGAGGTGGAAACAGTGGTTCAAGTACTGAAGGACCTCCAGGAAGATCACCAGTCAACTGTGGTTGAAGTTGCAGGTAAGATTGTTGAGCAATCTGTTTCTATTTTGATTGACCCTAGTTCTACTCACAGTTACATTGCACCTAGAGTAGTGGAGATTTGTGCTTTTAAGAAAGTAAATCATAGAAAATCGTGGTTAGTTCAGTTAGCCACTGGAACTAAGAGAAAGGTTAGTGAAGTGGTAGAGAAATGTCCATTGGTGATGAATAGATTGGTCACTTGGGTAGATCGAAATGTTCTACCACTTGGTTCCTATGATGTTATCACTGGAATGGATTGGTTAGAAGCTCACAGGGTAAAGCTCAACTATTATAATAAGACTTTTGAATGCATGGAAGAAGAAGGGAACCCAATAGTCGTAAGAGGCATTCCAAAGGTGATTTCTGTTGAGCCGCAAAAAGACCACATTTTATTCATCATTTCGCATACTATTTATCACCTTATTCCATTATATCCTTCCATAAAATCATTAATATTCACCACTTTCATAATACATATGGGTTTGTATTACCATTTTCCAAATCATTTATTTTTTAGTATTATTGAGTGAATTTAGGGTTAATTATTGAGAAAAATAATATATTTTCATTATACTTTAAAGTTGGGTTAGTTTGGTGGTGTTTATAGGTGTATTTGAAGACTTTATTAAGCTCAAAAATCAATACCTAGCTTTAGCTTCGAATTTCATCATCAAGGTGTGGCCTACTTTCAAGGAGATCGTGGAAATGTGGAGAGAATATCTCATCCAATATTTGGTTGAGGAGTTAAAGGGATGAGTTGTAGATTTGTTGAGGATTTGGGGGGATGAGTTGTCTATTTGTTGAGAATTTTAAGGGATAGGTTGAGAGAATAGTGGATCTGTAATTATGGTCACTTATATTGAATTCATGTATAAATAGGAGGGCTCTCTCCTCATTTTGGTTAGAGGCCTCTCTAGTGGTTTGGAAGTAGAGAATAGTTCAGAGTTAGTCATAGAATAGGATTTCTGATTGTTATGTAATGGAGATAACGTTTTAATGCACATCCTTTGATTCTCCCATGTTAATAAAGATTTCCAGTAGTTTCTTTCCGTGAATTGTTAATATGGATTTCCAGCAATTTCTTTCTCATGAGTTGTTAGTATAGAATTTCATTTATTCATTTCTTATGCATTTTCAGTATATATTTATCATGAAATCATAACTTAATATTAATTGCTTTATGTCAGTTTATTTCCTGCAATTTCCTGTTTTCTTAGATCAGTTTTATTTCTTGCAATTTCCTGTTTTTAGATTAGATTTATTTTATAGTATTTCCTGCTTTTCTTGCTTAATTCAATTTCACTCATGTATTTTTAATTTCAGTTATAGGTTAAGTTCAGTGACACTCTACCCCTACATATATTTTGTCTGTACCTCACAAGTTTACGCTCTCTCTATGTTGACAATTAAATCGTTGGAATTCTCTTATAGTTTGTTTAATATTTTACCCAACATTTTTCGTCGTTGACGGGGAGGTGCTAAAAAGGATTAGAGTATAGATAGGTAGATAGCCTGTTTTTATTAGATAGAAAGGGGGAGGGCAAACTGTAAGACCCAAAGATGACTTCACCACCAAATTTTCGTGGTGTAACAGCCAGACGCATCCACTTTAGTGGGTTTCCCCAAAGCCTTGATTGTATTCCGCAAAATGTTTATTTTCCTGCAAGTTCTTTCTTTTTTCTGCCAATGCAAGTTTGTTTTATGCAAGTTTTCATTTTTCATTTACAGTTTTGTAGTTTAAAGTTTGGATTGCTTTCGTGTTTGGCCGTCTTTATTTCATACTAACTTGTTTTAATTTTATATGTTCATTTTTGTTTTATGCAGATTTTTGTGCGCTTTTTATTTTTCTATTTTTTGTACTAACTCATTTCGTATTGTTTGTCACATTTGTCATGTACTTGTTTTTATCTCTTTTCTTTCTGCATTTGATTTGATTTTAGCTTTACAATGAGCATAAGCCTATAGAAGCTTACTTAGATCCTAGCAAAAATCAGGATCTCCTCTTCTTTAGAAAATGAGATCTTGACAGCAATCAAGGATGAAATCACTCTTCCTGAAGCTAACAATGAAGAATCGACATTTGAAGAATCCTGCATATCAGACGAAGAATACCTGTTCGAACTGGAGATTGAAAAAGATGAAGAAGGGATCTTGGGTGATCATCATGCAAATGAAAGCTGCATCGAACACAAGTTCCAAGTAAGTGTTAAGTTAGATCAGTTTTGTTTTTATTTTTACTTTGTTAATTTACATTTACAATTCCTAATTTCGTATACCTTTGAATACATTAGGTTTCATTTTGTAAATATTCTCTTACTACTTTTACATGTATGGTTCCACTGGAAGTTTCATTACACTTAAATGATTGAAAATTATAATTAAAGTAAAGTATGTATATTTTAGTCTTTATTTTTAATTTAAAATTAATATAGGATGCTTTAATTTGTTTTAATGTTTTTGTTGACAAAAATTTCATTTTTTGTCTAATTTACTATTTTGTTTTTAGGAATTAAAAAGAGTTTTAATCTTTAAAATAAAAAAACATTTATAAAAAAACAACAACTAAAATTTTGATTTCTTTTCATGTTTATTTAAATAATTTTTAAGTCATGTTAAGAATAAAAAATCATTAGGGATTGAGTTTTTTTTTTCTCTCCTAAAGCTATGAATGATTAGACAATAGAATAAATAAATTAGTAAACAAATAAGAATATAATAAACAAATACTAGTTTCAGTTTTCCTATAAAGTTTTTGTTTTAGTTTTATAATATTTTTGTTTGTTTTAAATATTAGTTTTTAAAATAAAAATTTAAATTTAAATTATAGAGAATAAAAATAAAAAATAAAAATTGAAAAACTTTACCCTTTCATCAACATTTTTTTTAACCTAGTAAGAATAAAAATTTATTTTACATTTAGGAATGCTTTAAAAACAAAGATTTAAAAAGAATATAAAAATTTTAATTAAAATTGAATATCACATTTCTTTGTTTTTTTAGTTTTAATTTAGTTTTTATAAATTGGTAATACTAATTTGATATATACAATGCAACTTTTAATATTAATGAATATATAAAAAAAAGTAAAAATTACAATAAAAATTATAATGAGCATTCACAAACAATGGCCATGTGAAACCTGCTAACAATCCATCTTTCCAACATTCCATCTTTCCATCTAGCATTCGATCTGTGTGTTCTACTTGTCATTCTATATGCACCTTCGACCTATCTTTCGATTTGTCTTTAGATCTGACAAACCGACAAACATAGAATAGAAAAAACAAAGTAAAAATGAAAAACGAAACATGAAACATTTAGATCTTTGCTAGCCCAGGCAGAATACTGTAAACAAAATAAAGAATACTGTAATATTGTAACTAAGGAAGATGCTGTGGAAGAGAAACTATGTAAAAGCTTAACTAAGGACACCAGTTGGGATTACCCCTATTGGGTCTTGTAGGTGGCGCTGAATCAAACCATAAATAAGATGGCCGCTTGCTATTTAACAGAAAGGAAAACTCAATTCCACTCTTAGCTAATAGTTGGGGGATCGATATTATCAATCTGAATCCTTCTGGGAGCTTCTCCTTCAAACTGTGACATCTCCATCGCATCAGCTAATCGATGCTTGATACAACAACCCACACATCTCCAGAACATCAATGTCGAGATCTCCTCCATAACAAACACCTACCTGATGCGATGCACACCTTTCATAACAGATTTATATCTGTGTCATGGCGTGGGGAAGTTGTAATATCTCCTAACGTTGACATCAGAATTTACATAAAATATGAAACAAACTGAGATTCCAGGCGAAGAAGTCGGATCGTAGTACACCACTTCGACTAACCTTATCTCTTTGAATGGTTTTTATTCAAGAGTAATTTCTCTCATACCTGCCTGCCATCACATCTTCTAGGGTAAATATCAATATTTCATCTCCTCGCGGCTGGTATATTAAAACTATGTATCAAGCTGTCCACCTTTCCTTCACGCAGCAATCTACATTCGGGCTAGTGGAGACAAGGTATCATAGAAATAGTCCAAAGCTAAATAACTTGCAGGAAATTCGTCTCGGTAAGGTGACCGATCATTTCTTAACCCTAGCCGCATGGCATCCATATGGTTTTTCAGATGTTTCCCTTAAGCATATAAATTTCTTACTTTGTTGTTTTCTAGAGAACAAATTGCTTTTGTATTTGCTATTGGTGATTAGTGCCCAACAGGCAGGCTCTATATCCGCATTTTATGTCACCATATATGGAACTGCACTATTTAGAACCAAGCCAATGTGAAACTCTATTGATTCGACTTTGCCCTTTTTGTATGAATCATTGTTGAAGGCGAACAGGTTCACTTATCTTCTTTAAAAACACGCAGCATAATTAATGCAACGATTTATCCATTTCTTTTAGTAGTTCATTGATTGCTGCGCAGGAGGAGCCGTAACTGTTCTAGAAACCCAGGCCTCTTCTCTGATCTTCGGAATTTGAAATTCTCTGTACTCTTGACAGAATGCACAACGTATGCACAAGTAATGCACTAAGAAATCGGGCAAGGGCTTTTCTGGAAGATTGTATTGTGCATGAATAAATGCACCCACAAAACGTGAATTGCTACAAATGTTTTCTTACATAGGAATGTTTTTGCATCCAACCGGCTCAAGATAAGACTATGGTTAAGCCTGGAGCATCTGAGTTACATATGAACTATTCTGCAAGGGTTATGCTGACTGTGATGGTGGATACGATAATGGTGTACATATATTGAGAAATGAGCCTGAATTCATGGTTTCAAGTACTGGATTTGCATGGAAAGATAAATGTTAAAACTTCCATTTCAATTTTATGCATAAGCTCAGCACCCTCATAAACACATTTGTATCCATATACT
>LPNX010440079.1:12670-100595 GCA_001517045.1 Pseudotsuga menziesii
GATAGCCTTGATTTTCAAAGATTACTCCATGTTTACCATTTCACCTTAGCCATATTTATTTATTCTTTTTACATTAAAAATTTCACAATATCTTAAACAATGCAACATACTTCATGCGCCGATTACCTTCTTGATGTAACTGAAAACATGGCTCATAAAATAAGATGAAAGTCCTTTGGCATGAAAGAGTGCATGTATCACACGATTATATAAATATTTCATTATCACACAGTGGAAATAATATCCGTCATATAATTTATATGTGAATTGTCAATAATCTTCTCTTTGATCATAACAAACCACTTTTAATTCATGCATTTATGGTATATTGAACTTGATGATTACTTATGAAAACTTTGGGTAATGAATACACTTACAAAAGACAGATAGATCAAACATCTATACCCTGTACTTATCATCTATGTACGATACAGATACACTGTGTTTTATGTTTTAGATGGAGATCCAAATGTTCCATATATATATATATATATATATATTATTATGTTCCATATATAAATCTAGCAGCAGAGACATAGTCCCTAATAGCAGAGAAAATTTCTAGGAGCACATCCAGCACCATCATAGCAATTTCAATAGTTGATTAAGTAGATTCTGCAATTTGTTATGAGGCTTATGAGTTTTATGGAAACCATTTGGAACAACTCCAGTAGCATAGGGTTTCACTTTTCTTATTTACCATTTAATTTCAGTTACTTACAATTTTAATTGGTTGTATTTCATTTTGCTCTTTACATACTTAGTTTGTATTAAGTTAATAAAATAAATTTTCACTTTATTATTTACACATTACTTTATTTTAAGTTAATTAAATATATTTCCTTCTATTATTTACACCGTACATGCAAGCAGTCATAAGAAAATGACCTCCTATCAATAAGAAAATGATCAATTGTTTCTTTATAAGAAGGGTAATTGTGAGGTAAGAGATGCTGTTAAGGTCTCATTAAGCAAATGATACTGCGATCGTGAAGCATTAACTTCCACCCAGTCTGCGAGTCGAATTGGACTTGTAATTGACAGAACTCTAAAGACCAATTTCATCTTTTGGGTGAATAGAATTAAGGGTTGACTGGGGACAACATCTCCTATTCATCACTCCTTCGATTGAAGCGTTATAGTCCCATTATAATCTTAGTTTCTGCAGGTTGACGCTTCCCCACCGTGGTTCGTAATGACGCCTCCCAGCGCAAATAGCAACACATGCAAGCAGTCATATTGAAATATGTTTATGAGGGAGCTATTTGAGTATCTTAATGGCAGCTGAAATCGAAAAGCCCCAGATGGCATGCATTGTTGCGGACTGGTTTCATGTTGATGGTCATGTGCACAGATGGAACGGGTGACATAACTTCAACCCATGACCTCCCACATCAAAGGCTAAAGCTTTCACCATTACTCCACTACTTGCAGATGAAATGTCTTTGAAAATTAGAGAACTGTCCGTGGGAGTATTACCAATTTTGAAATATTTTTTTTTAAAACAAAATTCCATGCTGTCGCTTAAGCGACAGTTCTTGCTGTCGCACATCCGACGGTTACCCTCCATATGCGTCGCTTAAGCGACAGTTCATGATTTAGCAAATCCGACGGTTACTCTCCATATTCGTCGCTTAAGCGATGGCTCTCAAGCTCTTATGCATTATTTGTTTTTTAAAAAATTGAATAACCGTCGCTTATCCGACGGACCTTCTGTCGCTTAACCGACGGCATGAAGATTATTTTCTTGAAAAATTTCACTACCGTCGAAAAAAATCTGTCGCTTAACCGACGCTTTACATTTAAGCGACGATAAACATAGGTGTCGCTTAACCGACGGTTTTGAATGATGTCGGATAACCGACAACAAGTTTCCGACGCTTAAAAAAAATCAATAGTGTCGTACATGCGACAGAGAAGTGTCGAAAATCCAACAATACTGCCGTCGGATTTTTGGTCGAAATGTAGTAGTGACTGTATTGGAGTGGAATTGGGTCTGAACTAGCTTGATAAACCTAGTGTACGAAGGGACCTCACAAATAGATCTAGAGGGGTTGATTTTCTTCTTTGCACACCCTGAACATCACTGGAATGGAAGGCATCTCCCGAGGGACTGTGTAGCAGAGAAGGGGATGCTTCCTTATGTTGGGTATGTAGATGTTTTAGGAGCCAATCCCGATCTAGTGCAAGTTTCCATAGCTCGGTGGTTGAGCTCACTAGCTTAGCAGCTCAAGATTTCTCACTCCTTTGCAGCCTGATAAACCCATCTGTTAGTTGGCTTGGCTGGTCCTTAATGTGAATGTTGTCTTGATTGACTGCAGTATGATAAACCCAGCAGTGAGATGGCTTGGATGTGTGGCCTGATAAACCCATCTGTTAGTTGGCTTGGCTGAGCATCCTGATAAACCCAACTGTTAGCTGGCTTGGCTGATTAGATTGATAAACCCAGCAGTATATTGGCTTATTTGTTTGCATCCTGATAAACCCAACTGTGTCGGCTTGGCTGAGTTTTGTTGTATCCTTGGCTATGTGTGAGTCTACTAGTGTTTCCTTATTCCTTGTGGGAATCCTACCCAGCTCGACGGTGGCAGTGCTGCTGAGAGATTGATGAACACACTAGCATATGGTTGGGTGGAACGTTGCAGCAATGTAGCTGGTTGTGGGAAAAAATTCTTTCAAGATAAGTATTCTTGTCTATGTTAATCTCTGCAATTGTATTTGCTTAATGAAATATGATGAACATGCCTAATGTGTTGAATTGATGAATTGTTTCCGCTGTATAATTACAAGTGTATGCATCTGTGTATATTTTCTTTCAATGCATTTTTAAATTACGTCATGGGGCTTAGATTTCCAGATTGGTGATGGCTTGAATGATCAAATATGTCCAATACTTCTGTTAATAGGTTGAATTTCCTACCAGAAATCTTTCTTTCTGCAACTTGCGGGATCCAGGATGCGGGATGCGGCTTCACAATCTCTATTTTCGCAAATCTCCTTCTGCAACTCTCCTTTTCACATACCGTATGCGGGATGTGGCTTCACAATCTCTACTTCTGCAACTAATTATATCCGCAATGGTCTATTCCGCATGCAGGATGCGAGATGTGGAATGCAAGATGTGGGATGCGGGATCTCAATTTCCATATTTCCCCGATTCCGTAAACTCAAGCTTTCCACATCGTTGATTCTTGTGGGTTGATTCTCACCCGTTGATCTGTCTCCATATGCGAAACAGATTGTGACCATCAATTTTCGTCGCAATCTTTCTCCGCCATTCAATCTCCTCCGAGATCTTTCTTCGTAGACCGTCGAATTGATCACTGACAGGATCATCAAAATACATACAGAATTCAATGAACTGCAAGCTAGATGCTTCTGCAACAATCAGAGTGAGCAGTTATGGTCGCCTCTTCTCTCTAGTGGACGGGAGGGGACATGACAGTGTGGTATCATAGCGAGCATTTATGGTCACATTTTCTCTCTAGTGGACAAGAGGGGACGTGACATATTGTGATAATCAAAGTGCAATCCATATAACTAATAACGATATTGCACACAACAAAATGAAGCATGTTAAACTTCATGTCCACTACTTAAGATAATTGATACATGAAAATGTTGTTACTCTTGTTATTGCAAGACCGATAAGCAGTTTTTTGATATATTTACAAAGCCTATACCATAAGCTAAGTTTGTTAAACTTTAGGGTATGCTCATGATTCAAACAACTAAAATTATGGGGAGGTTTTTATAGAACAGAATTCCACATCCTAAATATCGATAATGTGGCACTGATGGGTGTTGGAGACATTTACCATCATACACACTCTTTTTGGTCAAATTGGCCTAGTTAAACCACTACCCTAAGTATAATTGACATTAATTGACATCAGTGGAGCATTAATTGTCATCATCCAGTCACACCCACGCCTTCCTACAGTCCAGGAGGCTAACTGGAGCACTCCAGGGGTGATCTGAGTGATATTAATGCACCTAATTGCTAACTGGTGGTTACAATCAGTTCAACCAATCAGTTAAGGCACCTCCTCTCATTAAATATATTATTTAATGATTATTTATTATTATTTAATGATCTGGAGTCAACAGGGCGCCTCCACTAGCTTCTGATGGTCAATTCAGCTTCAGTTAACCTCATCGGGGTTCATTGAAGTCATGGAGCACTAGCACTTGATGGTTGTCTTGCTATGACATGTGTTTGATCTCCTTCAGTTGAGATTCAGTCATTTATTGCACTCTGACTTTAGTTAGGGTTTGGTGAGTCAATTAGGGTTTTGGTCAAGTGGTTAACTAAGTGTGATTGAATGGCTCAGAGTCAGTTAAGCTAGACTCACTCACTGAATTCGAATTGTCTCCTTAGGTATTTGAATTCTTCATGGATTTAAGCTATTGCTTGACATTATTATTGTAACTATTCATTGTTTATTGAATATACAGAGAGGAAACCAATTCCGGTTCCGATTAACACCATTTCATGAGTATTTGTTGATTATTCTTTCATGAGATTGATTCTTAGTTCCTAGATCATGTGCAAGAATTAATATGGTATCAGAGCATACGGCGAGATGAAGATATATCTCTCAAAAACAAGCTTTTTGACATATTTCTCCATGAAATTTGAGCAATAGCTCAAAAATACAGCACTGCACCAGAAGCCAAGGCTTACCACTCAATATCCCAAGTAAAGAACTTGTTGATCAAGCTTGCTTGATTGATTATGCTGGGTGTGATGAAAGCCTAGAATGTGTAGGTTGTCCGACCTTACGGTACACTTTTTTGTTTTGATTTGTAGGTATTAACAGGTACAACTTTGAATGGACTCATCAATCCCTCTTCTCACCCCATTCACAAGGTATTCGGAATGGAATTTGAAGATGATTGCATCTCTGAAGAGACGAGGTGTCTATTGGACTTGGAAAATAGTCTTATGAGAATGAGAATGACTGGCTAAATGACGGTGATAGAGCTTTTGGAGCAATATGTCTGGCCCTTTCTCCTAGCTTGTACTACCTTATTATTGGTTCTGTTGAATACCCAAAGGAAGTCTGGACAAAATTGGACAGAACCTTTGGAAAGCACAATGAGGATCATAATAGTACTTTGGAGATCACATCCAGCACCACAAGAGTTCTTTACTCAAAAGTATCGGCCTCTACTCTCTCTGATGAAGTTGTTCAAGATGAAGATGAAGCAGAATCTTCTACACATTCAATTCGAATTGAAGAAAGTCTCCATGCAGTGACTCCTTATCCTGATGCTCCAGAAGTTCATGAGATCTCTGATATCTCATCTTCTCATATTGCTGAAACAGAAGAAGATATTCGAATCTCTGATATTGAAGAAAAATACTACTGCACTTCCATGCAAACATTCACCGGTGATTTTCCTTTGAATTTTGTGCAAAATTTACCAGTAATTGCTTCCGAAAGTGAAGAGAAATTTGATTTTTCTCCCTCTAATGTTGCTGCTGGTGTGCAAATATGTAAAAACTTGGATATTTTGGAAGAAATATCAGATTATAATAGTGACACATTCGCTCCCCATGATCTAGATCTTCCAGCAAAATCCTGCAGGATTGCATGCACCAAAATTCAGAATTTTGAAGAAGAAGAAAACTGTGCATCTACCGTCTCGGTTGACCATAATTTTGGATCTGATATGAACCTTATTGGATCTGATATGATCTTATTTGGATCTGATTTGATATTTCTTGGTTCAAAATTTCAGGTTCATAAACCTTCAGTACTGCTTGTAGCTGTTCTCATCAACGGTGTGAAGAAACAAGTACCACAAGTTTCCTACAAAACTGCTGCTGGGGATTTGATTTCATTTCATAGTTTTGGATCTGTTGTGAACTTATTTAGATCTGATTTACACTCTGATCTGATATTATTTTGTTCATATTTTAAAATCCAAGAGCTTTCAATCATGCTTGTAGCTGCTCTCACCAATTCCGGTGTGAAAAATCAAGTACCGTAGTTCTTCTTCAATTTTGTTGTTGGGGATTTGGTGTTAGTTTCCTCTTATGAGGTTGCTGATATTTTATTTTGTGAATCATTAGATATTTCTGAAACTATATCATATTATGGAGCTCAATCATTCGCTCTCCAGAGTCCCAGGGATTCTCTACCTTTGGTCACATGCTCATCTCCTCACATAACTAGTAAAGAGGAAGACATACTGCATCCGCTTGGACACTTGCTCCAAAAAATTGGGGCTGATTTTACCACTCATGGTTTGTTTTTCAAGGCTGCAACATATCAGTTTCTTGAGTGTTCCACACATGTTTAAAATCCTCAAGAACCTTTTCTCTCTCTTCAGATGATTTCAGTTGCTCTACATGGGTCCAGTTTTCATCGTGCAGCTGTTTATATTTCTGATTCAATTGAGTGCATTCTTCTTCTTCCAAAGTGGAAGATTCCTCCAGACATATTCATTTAGTTTGGATTCATAGGTTCAAATGCACAGTCTCAGGATGCTGCTGCATAGAAGAACCAATTCTTGATTTACTGCTTAGTTTGAGGGGGGGCATTTTTGCCATGAGGTTTTCCCTGTTTCCTTGGTTATATTAAGCAGTTACTTTATTGTACAGGGTGACCTATGGCCTTTTTTGCTGGGGCCCTAGCATTTTTATGCATCTATGTTTTCTAACTCTTCCTGAGTATAGCTTAAGGGGGGGTGTTGGAGACATTTACCATCATACACACTCTTTTTGGTCAAATTGGCCTAGTTAAACCACTATCCTAAGTATAATTGACATTAATTGACATCAATGGAGCATTAATTGCCATCATCTAGTCACACCCATGCCTTCCTACAGTGAAGGAGGCTAACTTAGCCTTCTCCTACAGTCAAGGAGGCTAACTTGAGCACTCCGGGGGTGATCTGAGTGATATTAATGCACCTAATTGCTAACTGGTGGTTACAATAAGTTCAACCGGTCAGTTAAGGCACCTCCTCTCATTAAATATATTATTTAATGATTATTTAATGATTATTTATTATTATTTAATGATCTGGAGTCAACAGGGTGCCTCCACCAACTTTTGATGGTCAGTTCAGCTTCAGTTAACCTCATCGAGGTTCATTGAAGTCATGGAGCACTAGCACTTGATGGTTGGATTGCTATGACATGTGTTTGATCTCCTTCAGTTGAGATTCAGTCATTTATTACACTCTGAATTCAGTTAGGGTTTGATGAGTCAATTAGGGTTTTGGTCAAGTGGTAAACTGAGTGTGATTGAATGGCTTAGAGTCAGTTAAGCTAGACTCACTCACTGAATTCGAATTGTCTCCTTAGGTATTCGAATTCTTCATGGAGTTAAGCTATTGCTTGACATTGTTATTGTAACTATTCATTGTTTATTGAATATACAAAGAGGAAACCAATTCCGGTTCCGATTAACACCATTTCATGAGTATTTGTTGACTATTCTTTCATGAGATTGATTCTTAGTTCCTAGATCATGTGCAAGAATTAATAATTGGGGGTTGTTGGAACCAAAGGTTATGTAGGTTCATCACACCTATGGATATTCTAGAGACAGTCATTCAAAAGACAATAGTCGAATAGCAGAGAAATTGCCTAAAGGCTCTATTGAGTGGTTGATTAATCGATCGACTGAATGGTTGACGAAGCAGTGGTCATCTCAACTAAATAAGTTGACTAATCAATGGGATGTTGTGGTCTTTCAAGAAATGGTTAGAACCGACGACCCTTATTTATGGACCAAATAACCCTAAACTCAAGGAATTTTGTTGGATATAAAGACTATAAAAGAATGGCCATATGGGTTGTATTGACATGTGAAACAGTTGAATCGTGATGATCATAATGATCTATGCTTAAGTCTTATAAACAATGACTTTAGAAACCACCTCTCTTCTTGGAATATCTTTATCCCTTCTGCTATTTTTTGTCTCTGTCCAATTGTTCAAAGGGTTTTCCCAACATAAATACAAGGAAGCACTTATAGAAGAAAAGAGAGTCGAAACAATAACTGATATCAAAAGGTCAGTCTGAGCTGAGGCAACCAACAATTTTTCAGCATTGAGAGACCACCTCCAATTCTATTTGAAGTTTAATATTCTTTATAAAGAGGTGGTAAGGTGTTTAACAAATAATGAAGCAAGTATTCAATCTAAGCACAAAATTGACAAGGTAGCAAGAGGAATGAAAAATTCCTTCTCCACTTAAGAGTTGAAATTACTAGGCATCAAAGATAGGACATCAATGTACATGGATATAGAAAATAACATCAATAAATTCAACAATTTAAAATTATTAAAATTAAAGTGATAGAATCAGAAAAGTTGCTTCATCCTTTCTTTAAGGATATGAATACAATGATAAATAATGGTCAGCCATGTCCATAGGATGACAACATCAATCTACATCTAGTTGAAGCATACAAAAAATTGATATAATATTTCATGCCCAAATCGACCCATGTGCCAGATAATTCCACAATATGTTGCCACCTCATCTTTATTAAGAAGCATGATTCAAAGTCTAGAGGGTGTAGATTACATGCCATACTCGAAATTAGATAAATCATTTCGAATTTTGAAGGGAGGAAAGGATATAAATCAATAGGGTATGGCTTGTATGACTACAATACATAATTTTGTGGTAAATAGAGAGCAGACATTGACGGTCACCGAAAAAACAGGATTGTCACAAAGATCACCCCAACCTGGGACCTCACAGTGACCTAAGGTAGATAGCTCCAAAAAATCAAAGAAATAAATGGATTTTGCATCTGATATGGTAGAGCACCATGGTCCACATATATTCTCATGTGTTCTATCATAAGGCGGGGAGACCATAGTTTGGACACTATGGCTCTAAAGAAAGATAAAAGAAGAAAAAGATGTAAATTTCCTTTAAAACTCAAACTAGGGCTACATGGTATATTTTAATTTTTACTGATAACCACACATGAGTTTATTTTACTAGTAATGCAACGAAAATAAATACTAAGAAAAATTCAACAATAATCACATCAATATAGACCCAATACTTTTGGGTATGGAAACCCTCGGATAAAACCCAATATGGGAAAATTGGTGCATCAGTCAAATATGAAATTTTGTTATGAAGATATAGAACAAATGCAGCCTAGTGATTTAATACACCCAACCTGGAAAAATAGCACCTCTGCAAAATCACTGAGCAAACCCAACAAACAGTATGATCTCCCTGCACAGTTATATGACCTACAACATTAGATGTACAACCCTTTGCGTCAGTTGTACCAATCTGTACGGTCCTACATCAGTTGTATGGAATCCGTACGGCTAATGTATGACCTTCCTCTACTGCGTATGGCCTCCCTCTATGTCATCCTATACGAACATGTGCTCTACTTGGTAACGTGGTGAATCCTCTGGGTGAGTGCTCCTCCGTCTTCTCTACAAAACTTGTCTGTCTGAATTCTATGTTTGTATGTATCTCTCTTTGTGTGTGTCCTCTCCACCAAATCTTCTTTTAACTCAATGACCAAGCGAAAACCCTAAACCTCACTATGGATCAATGGATGTGATCATTCTGTGATATGAATGTAAAGAGTCAGTTGTACCAATCTGTGCAGTCCTGCATCAGTTGTATGGAATCCATACGGCTAATGTACGGCCTTCCTCTACTACATACAGACTCCCTCTGTGTGATCCTATATGGCCCTGTGCTCTACTTGGTAACATGGTGGATCCTCTAGGTGAGTTCTCCTCTATCTTCTCTACAAAACTTGTATGTCTCACTTCTCTGTTTGTATGTATCTCTCTTTGTGTATGTCCTCTCCACCAAATCTTCTTTTAACTCAATGACCAAGCGAAAAGCCTAAACCTCACTATGGATCAATGGATGTGATCCCCTGGTGATATCAATTGCAAAGATTATATTAGTCATCACTTAAATTATTTCACTTTTCACTTTACAAAAGTGACTCCATTAAGTCAAAATCAAATTAGATTAATTAATGTATTTTCCTAAGTCAAAACTTAGGAAAATCGCATTAATACATTTGGATTCATGTTTAATGTCTTCTACCATGCAAGGACACATGAAATGATAGAAGACCTTCCTTGTTGCCACTTTCTAACACTCTCTCTCAACAAGAAGGGATTTGGTAGCAACTCCAACTTGTCTTTGAACTTCAGAAAATTCTCTCTGCAAAGTGCATTGGTGAAAATGTTTGTCGCCTGCTCATTTGTCTGAATGTACTCCAATCGAATGGTTCATTTCTATACACAATCTCTTAGGAAGTTGTATCTATTTTTTTTCTCTGATCATCAAATACTAGATTTTCAAATAGCCTAATGCCACTCTAATTGTAACAATGAACCACTGTAGCCTCTAGCTCACACTCGAACAACCCTGAAACCAACTTCCTCAACCACATTCCCTCACAAGCATCCAAACTAGCTTCCATGTACTCAGCCTCTGCCAAGCTCAATGCAACTAACTTATGCTTCATGTTGAACCAAGAGACAACCATTGACCTAATGCTGAAGCAACAACCTAAAGTGCTTTTTCAACCTTCTACACATCCTCCCTAGTCAAGATCTATGAAGTTGTTAACTGTACACTCCTGCTATGCTCATAAACCAACACATACTCCATCATACCTCTAATGTAGCGAAGCAAGTGCTTTGCAGTTGTCCAATATACTCTTCGAGGGTCGACCATGAACTGGACCAAAGAGTTGAATACAAAGCTAATGTTTGGCCATGTGGTTACCAAAATACATGAGTGATCTGATAAGTTGGAGATACAATGTAGGATCAAACCTGTCTAAACCCAATGCATCAATATTCCTCTAGTTGAAAAATAGAGGTATGGACATGGGCTTGCAACCCACCATCCTGAATCTCTTCAATATCTCCACTGCTTACTTCCCCTATCCAATGAAGAAGCACCCATTTCTCTTACAAACCTCCAATCCTAGGAAGTAATGCATCAACCCAAGGTCTTTCATCTCAAACTCAACTGCAAGGTGACTTGCAGTTGTAAATCATCCTCTCATCTCCCAAAAGAAAGATATCATTTGCATATAGTACCAGTATGAGAGGCACCTCACCTGAAAAGAAGTACAGGTTGTGGTCCGTCTCACTCTGCTGGAATCCCATCTCCCGTATATAGTTGTCTATCCTTGAGTAACTTGAATACATGTATCTCCTTATTCTCCACATCAAGCCCCTTTGGTTTATCAATTAATACCTCCTCTTGTATAACTCCGTTGAGGAAGGAATTCATGAAGTCCATCTGATGGACATGCCAACCCATCTCTGCTGCTAATTGAACAACGGTATGAATAGAATAATATATGGAGACACGGTAGAAGGTCTCCTCACAGGAAATACTCTCCTTCTGTGAAAACCCATTTGCCATGAAGCACGCCTTGTACTTCTCCATGATATCGTCTGCTGCATGCTTCACCTTGTAGATCCATCTGGATCCCACCATATTTTTACCTTCTAGCCTCGGCACAAACTCCCATACCTAATTCTTCATGACTGAGTCATACTCATCAACCATGGCCTCCTACCACATGTCATGTTGTGCAACCTCTTTGAAACTGGAAGGTCCAGAGTTAATCAACTCCATCATCAATTCCATATAGCTAAGTCTCTCTGGTGGTTTGTTCCTCCTCATGGATCTCTGTGGAAGATTCACATGACTGGAATCCCAAACTGTGGACCTAAACTACTTAGGTCGTGGCCTAGTGTCTATCTATTGCGACTGATGTATGTCCTCCTCCTACTACGGCTCATCCTCCAAGTCAATGACCAAAGTATCTTATCCACCTGAATCCCTCTGACTAATAGAACCTCTGTTATTTGTCTGTAGCTGTGGCTCTTCCAACTTGACCCTTGATTCCTATGTTGGTTTCTCCTGTGCTGGTAAGTCCATAGATCTCTACAAGGCTCGATCTTTGTCAAACAGGACATTCCTGCTCATAATGATCCTCTTGCAAGCAGGAATATATACTATGTATGCCTTCAAAGTCTCGTTGTAACCAACAAGTAATCCCTTCTTTCTAGAAGGGTTCAACTTCTTCCTAGTGTCAGCATGAATGTGACAATAGAAGACACTCCCAAATATGCGCAAGTGTCTCACATTTGTTCTAGTGCCTGTGAAGACCTCCTCGGGTGTCTTACTCCCCAAAGTTGTGTGTGGACACCTATTCTGAATGTAAACTATTATATTGTATGCCTCGTTCCATAGGAATAGTGGCAATCCCTGATCAAATAGAATGGTCTTGGCTGCTCCTACCAATGTTTGGTTCTTTCTCTCTATCACTCCATTCTGCTGCGGGGTATGAGGAACTATGTGCTCCTTCTTGATTTTATCCAATGAACAATACTCCAAGAACACATTGGAGGTATACTCACCCCCATTTTCCATCCTCAATACTCGATTCTTCCTTCTTGTATGGTTCTCTATGAGAGTCTTGAACTACCAAAACCACTCAAAGACCTCTGACTTGGCCTTCAGAAAATAGATCCAGGTCTTCTTGGAATAGTCATCAATGAAATTGATGCAATAACTATAGCCACTGAACGATTGGACACTTGTGGGTCCGCAAACATCTCAATGCACTAATTCCAAGGTCCCCTTAGACTTGTTCTCACTATATGGGAAAGGCTTCCTGGTGTTATTCCCCATCGCACAACCCTTGCAGTGGTTATGCTTATCCACCATTATCTAAGGAACTCCAATAACTTATTGTCTCAAATGCCTCAATTCTCCATGGTGTAAGTGTGCCATCCTCCAATGCCACAACTCACCTTAACTATTGTTGTTATTGACTAGAACCTTTGCAGACTCAAAGTGTAGTCTGTAAACCTTCCTGCTCCGAATCCCAATCACCCAATCCAAAATCCTATCTGACCCCTTGGGCCTGATATATACCCTATGATATCGAAACTTCACCTGAAATCCCTTGTACTTCAAGGTGGGAATATATATGAGGTTCTTGGTCAACCTCGGAACATACAATACATCATCAAAACTGAGGGGTTTTCCAGAATCCCTCTAAAACGAAACAATACCAACTCCCTACACCTAATATTATGCATCATCACATAACTCAATGTGGATATTTAATCCACCCTCCTGCAAGCTCTTGAAGAACCTATTTTGTCCCATCATATGATAAGATACTCCAATGTCTACGTACCAAACACTACTTCATGTGGTGCTTTCCATGCAAGATATCAAACAAAAGTCTTCGTCAAAGTTTTTGCTGAACTCCTCCACCTCTACAGATCATGCCATCTAGGTATCTTTCTTATTCTTCTTGTCTAGGCACTGGGAGGCAAAGTGTCCTTGCTTGTGATAGATAAAACACTTGACCTTGGACATGTCAAGGTTCTTCTTACCACCCTTCTTTTTATTTTCCTTACCCTTTCTCTTTACTGGTAGGGCTAGAGCTTCTTCATCCACAATCTGTGGGGCACTGCTAGATGAACCTAAACCTTGACCCATGTGGGTCTCCTCCTGCATAAAGGCATCCCACAATATATGCCATTCATGGATCTTCTCCCTAGCCACCACACCTTTTACAAAGGGGTCCCATGGCTCAGAAATACCATTGAGAGCTATCCAAACTAGCTCCTCATCCTCATTCTTAGAGCCAACTGCTCGAAGCTCATCTTTGATCTATGTGAGCCTTGTGAGATAAGGCACCACTCCTTCACCCTTGGCCATCTTGGTACTACGCATCCTCTCTCGCAAAATCATATTTCGGTTCTCGTTCTTGCTCTGGTAAATTCCTTCCAAAGCCTATCACATTTCCAATGCGGTCTTCTTCCCGTAAAGGTGAGGGACTATGTGGTCCTTTACCCCATCCAAGATGATCAACATAGCTTTGGAGTCTAAGTTCTCCCATATTTCCAACTCTGTTGGATTTGTGGGTGCAACCTTCGTGGAGTCAATGTGCCCCTCTACATTACCAACATCCAATATCCTTGTAATCCTTTCTTTCCAAGTATGAAAGTTCTGAGCCCCTTGGAGTCTATCCTCAACTCTCAATTATACGGCCATAGTGGAGTGTACCTATCAAACCCTAGATCTGAACTCTAGGTTTGTGTCTTCAATAGATCTACCCTGATCTATCAATACTGCTACAGTTTCTCAGATATATCTCACTAGAGCCATGATACCATGTAAATTTCCTTTAAAAATCAAACTAGGGCTACACAATATATTTGAACTTTTACTGATAACCACACATGAGTTTCTTTTACTAGTCATGCAGCGAAAAACCAGTAGACACAGTATTTTGGGTATGGAAACCCCCGGATAAAAACAAAGATGAGAAAACCAGTGCAGCAGTCAAATATGAAATTTTATTATGAATATATAGAAAAAATACAATCCAGTGCTTTAATACACCCAACCTGGCAAAATAGAACCTCTACAAAATCATTGAGAAAACCTAGAAAACAGTACGGCCTCCAGTGTCAGTTGTACGGCCCTCTGCGTCAGTTGTACGAATATGTACGGTCCTGCGCGAGTTGTACGAAATCTGTACGAATGATGTATGACCTTCCTATGATGCGTACGAACTCCCTATATGTGATCCTGTACGGCCCTGTGCTTTTCCTGATAACTTGGTGAGTGCTCCTTCGTCTTCTCTGCAAAATTTCTCTGTCTAACTTATTTGTTTGTCTGTATCTCTCTCTCTCTCTTCGTGTCCTCTCCACGAAATATTCTTTTAACTCAATAACTAAGAAAAAACCCTAACTCTCACTATGGATCAATGGATGTAATCCTCCATTGACATCAATGGACAAGATTAGACTAGCCATCACTTATTTTAGTTTTCACTTTATAAAAGTGACTCCATTAAGTCAAAATCTAATTAGATTAATTAATGTATTTTCATAAGTCTAAAATTAGGAAAATCACTTTGATACATTTAGCTTCATGTTTAATGTCTTCTAGAATGAAAGGACACATGCAATGATAGAAGACCTTCCTTGTTGCCACTTTCTAACAAAAGAGGAGGTTCAAAAAGATATATTTGAAAGGCTACCAATTTTTTGTGAAATAGAGACAAAGGGATCTGCAGCATTGGCTTCTCCTCTTCTTCTTCTCCTCCTTCCTCATTGTATGATATTTGAGAGATTCTTCATGTAGAGAGACAATATATCTATGTTGCACAAGTTTCTGTAATGCAGGTACATTGAGTACACGGACACGAGTATCTGATATGGCTAGAAGCTTTGCCCAAATTTGTCGGAAATGTAGGGTTGGGAGCGAAAATAATATATATTATTTTTTTTGAATATCATGAAATTCTTTCTTTTTAAATTTGCTCACTCCTCTAGGTCCACATTATACAAATCGGATTGTACGAGTTTGTAAAGGAAGGTTGCATATATGTGTACAAAGCACCAATAGCTTCATAAATCATAAGATTCAATATTTTTCCAATTCCTTGTTCCAACTCCATCTATATTATTTCTCCTAAGAGTGGTTAGTCTTTGGGTGCCTCTGGATTGTTTTTATGGTAACTAGTACTTACTTCTAATGTGAATGAACTTGATTGTTTTAAGTTTAACTAACAAACTTTCAAATTTTTTGGTATCTTGAGTTTGATATGATTTATGATCCTAAATTGCTATATCAGTCAGTATGAATAGCGTAAGCTAGCTAAAATCATTAGAGATATGAATTAAAGTTGTTCAATATCTTAGTATTGTAAAATATCCATTTGTATTCACTTAAGTACACTTGCAACATATATTTTGAGTGTGAATGGATCTAAACATTTAAGAGGTGTGGGCCCTCTTTATTTATATAACCTTGAAAATACAAAAAAAACATTATTGATAGATTCAATTTAAATTTTTATTATTGGTGATTTCTTGACACAATAAACTTCAATCATTCATTTGATTTTCAACACTTTTCTTATGATTTTGGCCTCCAAATGGTCGGTAGCTTGTAAAAGTTCCTTGTCTGTTTGGGAGCTTCTACAAGCTCCCAATAAAAAGGGAGCGACAACAGCAAGTTCCCAAAAAGCTCCTGAAAAGCTCCCAAGTACCCAAAGAATTTCCCATAAAAAAGGGGATGTTTCGTACCATCTCCCAGGAGTGGGGAAACATCGAGTACGAGTTGCAAAAATCACGGGAGCAGTACCCATGCAAATATGCAATAGACTCAAGAATGATATCAATCTATCCCTCCCGATGTATCTACTATTGTACTCAAGAAATAATGAGATTGCTATTGAATTAAACCAGGACCAAGGTGATTTTCCATTGGGTTTAAGGATATAATGTCTCATATGTGTAATTTTGAGTTCTTCTATAATTGAATGTCTTTATTTTGTTGCATGAATATGTGGATCTATCTTATTTTTCCCTCATGATTTGATGTATGTCATGAATATGTTTAATGGAAAGAGTCATGGATTCTTTGTTGTTAAATATGTTCATGATATCAAGCACTCTTTCAGAGGAATGAAGTTATGATTAAGGAACCCCTGATTACTTTTCCAATAAATTTGTTTTTCTTTTGTAGTGTTTTTGACCCTCCACTCTCAAATACAATGCTTCAAAGTTACGCATCAACAGTGTTATCACATATATTGTAGTTGGGTTACCATGATGCAACATGTAGATTTTATCTTTTCCTTTGAGCCAAACTTATTGATGGGGATACAACATGGATCATCAATACAACATGAGCCATTCAGAGCCCTTTGCTCAACAGCAAATACAGAGTATTTCCTTTCCAAGAATGAGATCGCATTGTCCTCAGTTGAGATGACTTCAGTAGTGACCTAGTTCATTCGAGTAGAGCAACATATATGGTACACAGTTTACCATATCAGATAGAGACAGGAATATGTTGAGATCAGCTATATGACTCTTTGGTAGGATTTTTCTCTTTGATGTATATTAACACCTAAACTTGTTATGTTATGGTGATTATGGTGACCTATGATTATATTACATGTATACTAATGCTTACACTTGTGTTGAAAATTATTAAAGAATCTGATGTTGAATACTATTGCTTATGCCATGCTTTACACAACTTTTAAAATTTAGTATTATGTTGGTTCCATGTACCACTTGTCCCCATCTATCCAGGTCATCCATAATTGATCTTTCCCATGACCTATGTTTGATTGAGACATGTGATATTGAAGACACTTTTCCCCATCTTGATCCCTGTGCATGATAGAATCCATTTTTCTTATGTCTCTGGCTATGAATTATGTGGCTTGGTTAGTGTGCCCAAATTCACCGGATGGTTTTCCTTTAGTCCTCAAAACAAGTGCTCCACCCAACAATGTCTTTAGACACTAATGCATCGGAATGCATAAATGTTATATCTAAATGATGCAAAGTATAAATGTTATAAATTAGTCAGTGGCCAAAGGATGAGCACTAATCCATCGTATGATATAAGGCTCATTTTCCCCCACAAGGGAAACGGGGTGAGGAAAACCCTTCAGCGCTATGGATGCTCGTTGGTAGCGGGGCTAGGACTTAGTAATTTTTTGGAGCCCGAAAGGATTTCTAGGGAACTTGCTTTTGGAGGTTGACTATTATCTTATGTTAAAGTTAATTTGTTTGAAAATCAATGGTCAAAGGATGAGCACTCATTCAGTGTATGATGTTCAGCTCGTTTTCCCCCGTAGGGCCACAGGGTGGGGTTGACCTATCAAGTTTATGCCTTTGTCATTTTTTGCAAGTCCAGAAGGATTTCCATGGCACCTGCCTTAAATTGCTAAATCTTTGTTTTAAATGGAAACTTGTTAGAGCCTGAAGGAAACAAGCCCAAGTACTTTATCCATTTATGAGACATTACCATCCCCTATTGTTATATGTCATGCATATGTCATTATGGCTGTGTGTACTTTCATCATTCGAAGAGATCACATGGTCAAAAACAACTATATTTCATCACTCTTTACATTAGCCTTGTTTTCCGTCCTCACCCAACACTAGCAAATTGTTTAAACTTTGTAAGTATGGCATATACAAGAGACTTCCAAAAGTCAAAGACAGGTATATCTTATTGATTGTTATTGTTATTTATTATTGTCACCATGATTCTGAATGATATAATTTAAGTTGGGTTTAATATACATCTTGGAGCAGTTCTTACCTTGGATGCATGCAGGTTCAGCTCAGTTCAGTATCTCACTTTCAGTTTGGGTATTTTGACCCGGTCAACCCAGTTGACCAAGTCAAACACGGTTCCAAAAGCAGTAGCTAAAAAAATGATAGTGCTTATATTTTCTCCATACATGCCCAATACCAATACTGCAATTTCAGTTGTCAAAGTTTGGCCCCAGATTTCATTATCAGTGATTATTATCACTTTATTATTCGTAAGATGATATTTTTTATTACGGATTTCAATTATTATGGTTCTCCGAGGTCTCCATAGTGCTCCAGGGGGTATGAGTAATCACTTGTACGATTCTACTATGTCTACAGACACTTCTCTGTAGTCAATTTCCCCCAATTCTCAGCTTGAACGAAGTTATGATGATGATTATTATTTTCAGAGGATGTACCACTAAAAGATGTAGGAAATCACTTACGAAATCAATTTGGTTTGTGTGGTCAAATAAATGGCAAAGGAATTTATCTATATTATTTATCATGGATCTCTAGACATATTTGCATCATTTTTAGTCAGTTTGATGTTCAGGATTATTTTTTTGGCTCTCTTAGGGAGGACGTCCTCCATAGGGAGAAATTGGACAAAATGGAAAAATTAAAAGTGTGTAAATCAAATTGTATATTTAGAAATATGTATGGGGGGGGGGCTAATGACTCCCTGTGTCTCCTAAGTGTCAAAATTGCAAAAATAATGATTTATCATGTTGTAAAAATGAGCTTTATGAGGTAATTCGCCCCCCTCAAATGTATTTGTCTAAGTTGATCCATGTAATGTAAAATTAAAATATCTCCATTTTTTATGATGTTTTAATATCAACCATTGGATTTATGTTTGTTAGAATGTGGACACAATATCGATCTATTTAAGAGTTGTGATCCTCTCATTGTATCCCATCGGGAAATTTGGCTCTTGGCTATTGGAATAAAGAAAATATTTTCAGAGAAATCATGTGTCTCATTTTTCATAGATTATTCCCGTGCTTGATTGAAAAATTATTTCCAGACGTGTTCCAGTTAATTTATTCTTGTTCCAAATATGTTTTTGTAAGGATCGTGTTGTCTGCAGGAGGGCATATTTATCTTGGGATGTGTTATCACCCTGTAATTTTCCTATGGTTGTGGTAGGAAGTCACAAGGGTAACCATTTCAAACCAATATTTAGACAGTAGTCTATCCTTACAGTCATAGAGGGATCTCTCTTTGTCATAGAAACATTCACATATACATGTAGATTTAAACCAAGCAGTCAGAAGATGTAATGTCCCTTTTTAAGAA
The DNA here is from genome assembly GCA_001517045.1 of Pseudotsuga menziesii. NCBI lineage: Eukaryota > Viridiplantae > Streptophyta > Pinopsida > Pinales > Pinaceae > Pseudotsuga > Pseudotsuga menziesii. Next base: position 32,123 of record LPNX010440079.1, read on the forward strand.
ATTTTATTAAATGACCAATTTTTCACTTTTTCCCCAATTTGACCTTTGACTAGTTTTGATGTCAAGGTCTCCAAATTGGTCCGAATGATCCCAAATATTCACAGAAGGTATATGACTGATACTAAGACTTCAATATTATGTTCAAGTATGTTTTATGACCCTCCAATTACTTCTACAAACTTGTTTAATATTCTGGTCGAGATAGGAGTTGTTGTGAGTAATTTAGGGTTCTAATTCCCTCACAATAAATACTGAAAATGGCTTCCTTCCCAAATGGACTCAATCCAGCTCAAATTTATGAATGGAATTAGTGGACATTTAAATTACATCAATATGAACTCATATGCATCGCCATTCAACTTTTAATGTCTGATATAACTCCCTTAAATCATATGCAAAAAGACTAGTTTCAACCTTGGGGGAAATGATAGGCAAACTTCTCCAAATGCTATGAAACTCAACAAAATAACTCCAAATGCTTATGTACTGAACATTAAACTCATATAATCCATAAATAACATTCCATTCATCCATAAACCATTAGTATTTCACTTATCCATTCGAATATATCAACATTATATTGGTTCACAACAAGGTAGTGGGGAAATAACACTATTTCTTCATTGTTTAACATTTATACATGAAATATTTTGGGTATTTAGACCCGAGAGTATCATGAAATTTTAAATACATAAATAAAATTCCATTCATCCATAAACCATCAGTATTTTACTTATCTATTTGAATCCATCAACAACAAATTGATTCACAACAAGATAGTCGAGAAATGGCACCATTTCTTCATTGATTAACAATTTTACATGAAATATTTTGGTATTTAGACCTGGGAGTCTTATAAACTTGAAATAAATATAATTTACATCAAAACATAAAATAATGGGCATTAGAATATTCCCTAAATATATCAATAGCTCACCCAAAGCGCAATCCCTCCATGAGCAAGAATATGCCTTAAAAGCTGGAAATGGTTGAGAGAAAGTGTTGAAATAGAAGGAACCACGAGCTTCCTTATAGCTTACACCTGAAAATAAAATTCCATTAAAGCTCCATGAAATATCTGAGTGGACTCTCCAAACACCAACTTGGATGAGAATCTTTCACCCTCGAACTTAGCTAAGGCAAGAAAACTAGTCATCCACTAGCACTCACAATTCACAAATGACAATTTATCAAATGAACAAAAGCTCTTCTATTGGTTGATTCATGTATTGTATAAAATTCCTTAGCCTTATAAGGTTACCAATCCATCCACAAACTCAATCCAATTCGAATTTGGGTGTGGGCTCAAGATTTTCCATGTGTCCTCCCTTTCCTAGCCTTCCATCTTCCCCCAATTTGAGTAGGAACCATTGAGCTTCCCCAACTCACATGAGAGGCCTCTTGGATGCTCTATTTCGACCTTACATGTTATATATGTCATATGTCATACTTCATGTCTGATTTGTGTCATAGGTTTCATAGCATATTCATCATTATTGTCACAAAGCTAGGGAATCTAGTCCAACTGTCTCATTAGCTCCAAAATGACTCTTCATCTCCCATGTAAGTTACATTTCCTTCCAAATTCAAACTATGATGCATATTTACAATTTTATTAGTCTTATAACTCATCCAAAAACGTTTAGGCTTCCCATGGATTCAAAATTGCAAGAGGAGGATGCCATGTGGCACATAAATTCTAGATTGTGTGGGCCTCGTAGTCTCCATCTGTCTCCATGATCCATTGCCACTTCAATTTTATCTTGTATTTATTTATTTATCTCCTTTATTGAATATTTATTCCATTCTACTATTCAAATATCATTCATTTCTCCCCTTATTCCAAATCCCAAAGCTTCCACCCCCAACCTAGGAAACTAGTAATTTTCCTCATAAATTATTTGACCCTCAGCATCAATTTGACAAACTCTAATGAATATGGAAAATGTGATTAGGCCATTGTGACCCAATGCAAAATTTGGGACATGAAAAATACTCCCTTCCCAATATTGCTTGTCCTTAAGCGATTTCAAACATGGGTGTTGAAGAACCTGCTTTTTGTATGATTCTTTGAAGTTGCCACTGAGTTTCCCAACTTTGAGTCTTTGATATTCCATGAAGATTTGAGAGAGGAACCACCATGATTGCTGCCGCACTACTCTAATTAAAATCACTTTATTAAGTGGGGAATCCATCTCCCGTATTTCTTTTTTCCCAAAAAAATTGAAATCAATGGGACTAAAGCTATCCCAGGGTCCCATAGCTTGTATTGCACTCCAACAATTAAGAGTGATCTCCAAACCATACAATTCGGAAAGAGAATTCTGGGATCCCATTTTCTTTTATGCATTCTTCCAAACATCATGAGTACATAATATATATAATCAAAGTACATAACACCTTAATAAAAATGTACATCTAGGAGGTGCCTCATCAAAAAATCATGAAAGTGCTTATACCTCCAAGTAAGTAGACACCACCATTTGTCAAGTGCATACAAGCCTCAAGTGACCAGTCAAATCTGCTCCCATGACATAGGTGAGGATCTCATGTCCTATAATGCTGCTCCAAAAGGATGTGATATGCATCAAAATATTCATCCATGTATTCTTTCATCCAAGAAGTGAATGAAGAATCTCCACTCAAATATAAACCAAATAATGAGCAAAAGAAACAAAGAGACTTTAAATGACTCAAAGAAGTCTCACCCATACATCCATGAATGAGAGAATCATAAAGATATAACAAAGTATGTGGCTGGAAACAAAAATGTTCTCCAATCATCAATCTATTCACCCAAGTGTTGGATGAAGTTACTCCAACATCAAATGAACCAAGTGTTGAGCAAGAAAAACCATGAGTCTTTAAGTGACTCAAATGCATATCATAGGTGCATCCATGTAGATGTGCATCATCATAAAGTAACAAAGGATGCTGCTGCAAATGTGAATAAGAATGTGCTCCAACCATGTCATCATAAAAAGTAAATGTAGGGGTTCCATACTCTTCATGTGGCACCATAAAAAAGAACCCTTTCACCCATACTGCATTGATACTAATGATGCAAACCATGGAATTGTAGGATGTAGGAGAATGGACTAACTCACCCCAATGATAAAAAATTGCAGAAGTTTCATCATGGGAAGGAGCCATATGGGTAGTATCATGTAGCTCCATCAAAAGTGTGAAACCTTTTTCATAGATGGGTTCCAATGTAGAGGAATCATGATCTTCTTTAAAAATTACATAACCTTCATCAAGAGACAATTCAAGTTCCTCTTCCACCACCTCAAATGTTTGGATCTCTTCAATTTCATCTTCAAAGACATCAAGCACATTCAAATTTCTACATTTCTCATGATCCACCATGTCATGATAATCCTCCAAGCAATCTACCATATGAAGAAAGAACAAGTATCTTGGATAATCTGGAACATGGGAGGAAGAACAAGTATCTTGCAGCCTCTCTAGAATTGGCTCATTTTGAATTTGGAGATTATGAATATCCTCATTATTATTCAAGTATGATTCATGTAAACATTCATTAATCTCAACCAAATTGTTTCTATCAAAAATCAAATACATGAAATTACCTTCAATGTTGCACATTGCTCTTTGAATCTTATCCATGTCTTCAAGGAAGGATGGATCCTCCAATGAAGAAATTTTCCAACAAAAATTTGACACCAATGCTTTAGTGTCATGTAGTATTCTAAGGGACTCTTGGATAATATTTTCATTCATCTTTAAGGACCCTTCAATAAAATGAGGCTCTTGCAAATGAACCTCCTCGTCTACTTCCTTCTTGCTTGGACCAACTTCATGAAGCTCAAGTGGTGACAGGGAAGTTGATCTTGTTTATTCTTCAACTACTACAAGGTATTATTTTTCATGTTTACTAGAAATTTGTATTGCAACAAAATTTTGAAATTTGATCTCTATGTCACCAACATAGAGTTGTGAGCACCCATTCGTAGGTACTCCTTCATAATTCAAGCATCCATCAATAGATTCTCTTTGTTTCATTTCTAAGGTAGAATGTGTCTCGAAATGATCTTCGGTATTTTCAATAGAAACTTATTCATACTCATGTGATGTCTCTTCATCTTTTTCAAAGTCACTTGGGAGTGAATTCCGATCCTCTTCATGTACTACTTCTTCTACTTCACCTATTTCAGAACTAGGTGGTTCATGGGTCTCCTCCTTTTGCTCCTTCAAGCAAGCTGATGCATTTTTCCCCTTGGTTTTCTTAACATCAATATATTTTCTCCAGTATTAGATATCCAACAATTTGAATAATTTCATAATATACTTATTCATGTCTTCAAATATAGGTTCCATGATTTTTATAAGCTCTTCACCATCATATGAGGTTCCCTTTTCATCCCTAGTCATAGTTTCCTCTTCAACAAAAGTACTTTTGGGATTCAATATCTAATGGTGGTCCCTGAATTCTTGTCATCATAAATATCATACCACATCAAGTGCCAATATCATGCTCTGATACCACTGTAATGTCCCTTTTTAAGAAATTTTATTAAATGACCAATTTTTCACTTTTTCCCTAATTTGACCTTTGACTAGTTTTGATGTCTAGGTCTCCAAATTGGTCCAAATGCTCCCAAATATTCACAGAAGGTATATGACTGATATTAAGACTTGAATATTATGTTCAGGGATGTTTTATGACCCTCCAATTACTTCTGCAAACTTGTTTAAGATTTTGGTCGAGGTAGGTGTTATCACCTGCCTTGTAGTTTCCTGTGTGAGGTGGATCCAGGATGGATGGCAGAGGGGCAAGCAACTAAGGGGTGGAACCACAACTGCCTAGACTCCCAAATGGATGGTTGTCATGCCAATCAAGGCAGCCTTCACTTTATGTTATCCTAGTCCAAGACAACAATGGGGGAGACCCAGATCTGCTCCCGACAGGAGAGATCAGACATAGACACCAGAACAGATCAAATGGGGCTTCAAGGTATGTAAGGTGCAAGGTGAATGGAAACCCTAGCTCTAGGGTTTAGGTACTAACAAATGATGGATATGACCACTGTCTTGGGAAACGTAACTGTGACAGGGTGACCAAAAATAGAGTTGGGACTGTATAGTACCAAAGAAACAGACTCGATGAGAGATAGGTGACTTGAGTAATCAATAAGAGTTGGAAAAGAGAATGGGGTAAGCTCAAATTAGGGCTAGCGATAGTGAGGAATATTATTTCCTTTAATGCTTTGGGAAATGGAGTCAGCATCAACACAACATTTCAGTGAACCCACCTGGGATGTACCCCAATCTATGGACCCAAAAAAGGATTTGGCCCGGAAGACTCAGGTTACAGGAGATCCAGCAGGAGGAGGGCTAGCGCTAGGTCTTGGAGAAGCAGATCTACAGATATGTATCCACCAAGGGACTATCCACTCAATGTTGGAGGAGAAATGAGATCAAGATGGCTCGATCTACAAACCCAAATCAGAGAATTGCAGGAAAAATCAGATCTGGAGAAGTCAAAGTCTGATGGGGGGGTCTAGGAGGCTGAAAACCAATTTTTTAGATCTAGGGTAACCTGGAAGGAACTAGCTCATCATTTTGGGTGTTTTTCAGTGCTCAATCCCTGATCTATCAGCCTATATTGTCATATTTCAAAAAAAAATCAACTCTAGAAAAGTCCAGTTTTTAGTGAGGGTGCTAGGGCTGTTTCAGTAAAAAACTCAGATCTAGGTCAAATAGCCAAGAAATTGGATAGCATTGGGGGTTATTTGGACTATGTGGGACCCAATCTATCTTATTGTGAAGTCATAATTCAGAAAAATTCAAAACCCTAGCAGGTCAAATTTTCAGTGGGGGGTTTGTGGAGTTTTTTAGCTAAAATTCAGATCTAGGTCAAATCAGCAAGGGTTTGACCAGTGTTGCAGTATATTTGGTGAAAGGGATGCCTGATATATGAAACCTAGAAGTTTTTTGTCCAAATATCGAACGATTCCCATATTTATTGCTTTTTTAAGCTTTTTAGTGTTTTAGGAATTTTTCAGAAAATTTGAAGTAAAGCAAGGTACAATGGAATAAGATCTGAAAAGAAGAGACTTACCTGTTAGATCTTACCTGGAAATTCTTGTAGAATTATTTAACAGTGATTATATTTTCTATCCCTATCAATTCTGGAATATCCACGTGATCTCTATGGCATATGCAAGCTCCAAGCCACCAATGCGCCCCTACCCTGCATGAGCAAACGTCAACAATATCAGATTTACCAATACAATATAAAGAAACCAAATGCTACAAGAAAGTAAGACAAAGTAATCATAGATCACAATGAAACTAATGAAAACCCCCTGATCCAAGACGAAGAAAACCGAGCGAGTTGAGGTCCCCCTACAAAAATGCTCTAGCCAAAACGCCTTCCTGTAGGCAAAACAATGGTTGCAGAAAATATATATCTCACATGATTTTACACAATTCTAGGAAGTATAATACTATCCAATCACCATTTGAGAACATCAGATGCAAAGCAGATCCAAAAAATTTCCACAAAAAAGCCTTTCTATTATTCAGATCCAAGAGCTCAAAGACCCCTTACAAATGAGAAGCTCTCTCCTTTAAATAGAAATGAGAGAACCTCAATCATAACTGAATCCTAACCACTTTCAAAATGAGTGGCTAATACTAAAATATAAAATGTTCTAATCAATGGTTGAGATGAGCTCAACATACAATACATGGATCAATATAACCATAAATTACCAAAGTGGACTAAATCGCCCATAAAGAGAGTACCCCACTCAACAAGAAATAAATGAAGCACATGGTGGGTCCATGGAGTGTTAACTAACTCCATCTGGGTGTCCCCATGGCACAATAAAATAATATAATGTTTTAATTCTTTGACTTTGTGCCTCCTTGAGGGAATCGTGAGCCTCCCAAAAGCTCCAGAAAATAATATAAAAATGCCCAAAAATAGGTGTGGGCCCAATCAGGTGTTGCAACTGCTGGAGAAGGTGTGGAGGATATCACTCAGATCATCATGAATCATCCCATGTTATTTCCTTTCCTCAGTAGCCCAAATCGATTTATTCAATAGCCATTTAATCATTTTTTAATTTACCTCCGGGAAACATGAACCTGCCAAAACGATCTCCTAGGGTGCCTGCGTTGTCAAACTGAGCCCACCAGGCTCTCTAGGATGGGTCTACTATGGTACAAACAAATGGATTCACCCCCCAATTCCCATACAATGCCCTAGGAGATCGAACTGAAACATCTCCCTGCTCAAACATATCAACCTGTGAAGAAAAACTGCATCAGAAAGGCAGAATGAGCCTGATCACATCTGCAAGTGCCCGAAACTTGAAATAAACTGTCTCATTAGAGTCAAAGAGTCCAAATCTGTCTAAGGTGTATACTCATATCCCTCATAGGTATCTATATAACCATCAATCACATCAAATAAACAATATAACCATCTGTAACTGATCAGACACCCATAATAACTCAAACTACATCCATCTGCTGCAAGTGTTAAAAGGCTAATACATGCTCTATAACTCATTCAAGTAACAATCACAACAAGTAGCATTCATTTCACTGGAGGTAGATCAACCAATACATATATAAGGCTTTATTTATTATTACTCAGACTTAGACTTTCAAGACTATACTCACTTCATAGCTGTAGTCATTTTGCTAGTGAAGGGTGAAATATGAAATTGACAAGGCTTAAGGCAAATGATGACTTCCTACTCAACATCATGACACTTTGGATAATGGAAAGGGAAACTTCACTATAACCAATGTCGGACAAACAACAACACAATGAATGGCAGTGCCTCACAAATGGGTGAGTTGTTTAGAGAGTGCTTATTCAACTTAGGCATCATGACTACATCAAGCTTGATCCAAGTTCGCTAGGATCATCATTTTATTTCCATGGCCTCTTTGGCCTATATGACCCTTTTGGAACTTCACCAGTGCTTAAAAGCACAACTAATCAGAGCTTTCATCCAGGACATATTTATCTTTATAAGGTCAGCAATATTTGGATATAACATATTTTAACCATTTTCTTTTTTGGACCTTTTCTTATACTCTTCAAGGAGTATTTTAGCATTTCATTGCTATTGCCCTCTTTACATATGTTAAGAAACACAGTTTTATAATTTTCATTTTCCATGGGCGCATATTCAATATTTTCAATACAGGTAGTACCTGAGCTTTCCGTTTTAGCCAACAACATCTCAAGTGACTAGGGGGAGTTCTGTACAGTGCCAAACATTGGGACAACCAACCAGAATGATTTAGGCATACAATCCAACTCACCAAAGGCAATTTTTGTCACCAACTCAAAGCCGAGAAACAATATAAACAGGGAGTCTTGTCCAACAAAAGTTCTAGCGAGGAAAAAGGTCCTCCATGCCATAAGTCAAGAAGTCAGTCGGGTTGAAAACTAAACTAGAAGGTAATGGATAGGTGGAGACAATGGATGATGGAGGCAACACTAGCAAGCCAAAACAATGGTGAGAACGACTACCTCTGTTCTCCCTAAGGAGGGTAAAACCAATGAGTATAGATCAGGAACTTCCAAGTCTAAGTAGGGACAATAATACATAGTACAAGATACAACCAAATCCATATAATTATGACCGCCAGATCATGATACCATAAGCTAATGCATGTCACAAAAATGAGTATAAGAGCAATGATAACCATAACACAATATAAAAATCTGAGTCATAATCATGCAATATAATCCATCTGAAACACCATCTATCTAATGAGAAAATACCGATATAACATAGGGCATCAATGACTGCTCTGTAATGACATAAATGGCTACATCAGTCCTCAAATCTGAGTGTCCTGAGACTCAGTCCTGACATGGGAGAGTAAAATAGTCCACTAACATAATAATGATCCATCAAAACTGCTCATCTCAGCATCTCATATGTAAGAGATCTGGCTGAAAAATGTACTGTATCTGAAAAATAGAATATGGTAGCCTAGCTACTATATATGTGATAACAACTAGCTCCAGCTAGGACAAGTGCTCTGCTTAAAAGAGCGCTTGAGAACCTCAGAATATTTGGTCCTCACACTCTGCTTCTCGCATCCTTGATCAATCCATCCAGCTCTACAACCGCTACCAAGAATGTACTTGAATACCTGCAGCATGTCCAGAGCTATACCAAACTCACAGACCGGTCGTCAGAACAATATGTGGTTAATATATAAAATACTGGAAATAAAGATGCATGAAATTGAAAAGCAGAAAATAAATCTAATCTATAACCACAACTTTCGATAAAAGTTTGATTTTTATTTTGCAGGATAACAAAATTACACTAAGAGCTTCAAAAGTGATCTTCAGACAACAAATCAAGATTCTATACTACTACCAGGAAAGGCTTATTCATATCCTACCTACCCTACTCTAACCAATTTAGATAGGTGTTAGGTAAAATCATAAATCCAATGCACCCACTTGCTGAACAAATCTATTGATCTTTCTTTACAGTTAATGATACAACAAATCAAAGATGGCTTATAATTATTGCAAATGAAAGTTAAAGCCATTATAACTTGTTGTTTGAAAATTGAAGAAAGATATGGATAAATAGAAATGAAATCATGCCAGGGATGAGATTGATTGTTGTAGACTTCTTCTATCCATAGATCGATAGGATCATAAAATTTATGCAAGTTTAAATTTGATGTCAGAAAAGAATACGACAAATGATTCACCCCTCCTAGGCCATCATTGTTTCCCTCATCTTTTTAGTCAGCATACTCAATCATACTCATATTATGATCAACGATGAAACAACATAGGGACCAATTAGAGATCATTAAACTAGATATTGAGATTAACCCCATTTGTTGTTTATAAATGAGAAAATATGGAATTGATCTTTATAGAGCTTTTCATTCATCCCATCAAAGAAATTAGCAAAGTTGAAAGCATGATGCACCAAGGATGAAAGGAGAAAAAATGTTTTACCATTTACCATTTGGCACTTTCGAGACTCTATACCGCATGATACCACAGAGAAGGATTTCAAAAGCTGGGATGGGAGGGTGGATTGAAAATTTTCTCCCATACTTGGAATAATTGATCTCAGAACTTGATGATAGGAAAAGGCTTTTAAATTTATTCAGGGAGTGATTTCAAGATTCGAAACAAGGTCAGTATCCACACATTGAACCAACATATTTCGATTAAGGATTGGATGAAGAATTCTATTGATACTATCAGGACAAGGATCCTCATTGCAATGTTCTTGATCAAATTCACTTACAATCGTATCATCATGGGATTGTTCTTATTTAAGCTCTAGATAAGGAAAAACATCAATAAGTTCAGTTTCAGTTTCCATATCCCTCTTACATGCATGCTATTCAATCACACTATGACCACAAGATTGTTCTTCAATAGAAGTTTGATTAATTTCAAACTTTTCTTCTTCTGTAGTAATGTGATCAAGGTCTAAATCTAGATTCGGATAGGTTGGACACTGACTCAAATTATCATCAATTAGAAAATGACTATGGACTTTCTCTTTTAAAGGATCTGTAATGACCTCATCAATGGAAGGCTCAACTAAAGATGTTTTTTGATGGTGCATGCCAGGTTCCCTTCCACGGATTAGATCCAGGATTTTCTCTGTGACTGCTTCAGGTAATAATAACAGAGTATCTCGTATGATTTGATTAATATCCCTCTTATTTTCATCATGATGTTTTGAAACATTATTCTCGAAGTACTATGTAACATTCTTATGGATTGCAGGCACACTCGTAATTTGGAGCATATTAGGAGAGGAATGGTCCAATTGAGAAAGCACTTCATCAATATATTTATTATCAATGGCATAATCATTGCTAGACTGACACTCTAAAATTTTATCAGTGTTCCTACTCCAACTATCAATTAACAAATCTGTGAACATGTCATACCCAGTGATGGATCCTGGTGCTAAATGATCAAACCATAGTTGAACATCCCCTTACAAGGATTCTCCTAAGGCTCGCATATAAACATCTTCATTGTTAGCACCTCTAGATTCCATGTAATCCCATAAAATATCCAGATGAATTTCAATATATATATATATTTATTTCCATTGAATTGGGGTATTCTCCTAGTGTAATCATTTGTCATAGGATGAGGTGGTCCCAGTATTTCAGAAAAGTCAAAAGAAGACCGTTTGTCTTGCTTTTTAACAACTCTAGTTACTTGGCTATAAGGCTTTGACTGGGACTGAATTCTAGGTTCATGTCGTCTTATAGGTCCACTCGGGATGGTCGAGAAATCTTTATTGCATGGGTGAGAAAGTTGGTGGGTATCATAAATATTGTGATAACTAGATTCATACCCATAATCATGCTCGAGATCATCCTCATACCCGTAGTATGACCTCCATCTATTCCTTTCGTTTATTTGTATGCTAGTTTCAATCATGTTTTTGGCTACTTCTTTCATGTGCCTCAAAAATACATCTGAATTCATTATGATTTATGGTATGCTCTAAGAACTTAAGATTAATACATAGGGCATGATCCTCAGTGGAGTTGCGGGGTGGAGTCGCCAGGTAAACCACATAAGTAATTCACCAATAAAAGATATGTCATAGGGAAAGGTGAGGTATGTTGAACCAATGTAGGCCTCTACCTCCCCGGCAACGGTGCCAAAATATTATGGCGAAGGGAATGGGAGGAGAGCTTAAGGATAAATTTCAAACCAGGGTAGGCCTTTACCTTCCCCGGCAATGGCGCCAAAATGTTATCACCCACCTTGTAGTTTCCTGTGTGAGGTGGATCTAAGATGGATGGTAAAGGGGAAAGCAACTAAGGGGTGGAACCACAAATTCCTAGACTCCCAAATGGATGGTTGTCACACCAATCAAGGCAGCCTTCACTTTATGTTATCCTAGTCCAAGACAATGATGGGGGAGACCCGGATCTGCTCCCAACAGGAGAGATCAGACCTAGACACCATAATAGATCAAATGGGGCTTCAAGGTATGTCAGGTGCAAGGTGAATGGAAACCCTAGCTCTAGGGTTTAGGTAATAGAAACTGATGGAGATGACCACTGTCTTGGGAAACATAACTATGACGGGGTGAGAAAAAACAGAGTTGGGACTATCTAGTACCAAAGAAACAGACTCGGTGAGAGATAGGTGACTTGAGTTATCAATAAGTGTTGGCAAAGAGAATGGGGTAAGCTCAAATTAGGGCTAGCGCTAGTGAGGAATATTAGTGCCTTTAATTCTTTGGGAAATGGAGTCAGCATCAACACAATGTTTCAGTGAACCCACCTGGGATGTACCCCAATTTATGGACCCAGAAAAGGATTTGTCCCGAAAGACTCAGGTTACAGGAGATCCAGCAGGAGGAGGGCTAGTACCAGGGCTTGGAGAAGCATATCTACATATATGTAGCCACCAAGGGACTATCATCTCAACGTTAGAGGAGAAATGAGATCAAGATGGCCCGATCTACAAACCCAAATCAGAAAATTGCAGGAAAAATCAGATCTGGAGAAGTCAAAGTCTGATGGGGGGTCCAGGAGGCTGAAAATCGATTTTTCAAATCTAGGGCAACCTGTAAGGAACTAGCTCATCATTTTGGGTGTTTTGCAGTGCTCAAGCCCTAATCTATCAACCTAGCTTGTCATATTTCAAAAAACATCAACTCCAAAAAATTCCAGCTTTCAGTGAGGGCATGTTGAGGCCTAGAAATTCGCAGGTAACAATAGTTAGGGATTCTCCCCAGTAAATGTTCCCAAATATCCCGTTACTGTTTGGTATGGGGAATCCATCCAGTTTACAGTCCAACTACCGTAGGTCAAGTAACAAAAATAAAAGGTTTTACCAGTTACGGCCCGGTCCACCATGTATATTTTAGTTTTTTTAATTGAAGTATGATATGCAAGTGCCTATCTAAGAATGTAGACTAATAGAGAGTATGAGGAGAAATCACAATGTGATGCGCAGGTTCTTACCTCTCTTATTAACTCACTCGCATCTAAATCACACACAGCAAGAAACTAAAACTAACTATCTAACCTATCCCTAGGGAGCAAGATTATCATTTATTGATGAGTAATGTATTTCTGCGCATGCATTAAGAAAAATCACAGATAGCTATTACTTAATTCAAAACACATGAACATTAATAGATATATGAACAACAAGATAGCTCATTATTTATGAAAAGCATTCATTACTCATAGTGGAAATTTCATAGAATAAACTAGAGGGCATTCATAACAAGAACATAGGTTCAAAGAGTTAGAACGATCTCACAGTTAATGGACAACAGCTGAAAATGAAATAGTTCACATTCAACAAATCCATAGAACAGCATTTGAAATCTTCCACCAAGCTTTCTCCAACAGGAAACTTGTAATTCTTATTGCAAAAGGAGATAGTTCTTCTTACAACATAATCTCCAAATCTATCTGGGAAAAAGTCCTTATTCTATCTAACTCTCCTATACTTATACTACAAGCAAAACTCTTGGGCTGCCCCTCGGTGACCTTTGGGCTCCCCCCAACCGTTCAGTCCCACAATTTTGTCTTTTAGTGAGTGCTCATGATTCATACAATACGTTACATTTCAGATTTAGATTTTAAGAGCACTTTATAAAAAGGGACTAGCATGGTCACTGATGAACTTTTCCCAAGCCTGGGCCTTTACTGCTATCGATTTGTTTGAGATCTCAGACCCTTACTTTCTTCCGCCTTGTCTTCTAGACATATCTTCTCTACAACAGCAATCACCCTATCATGAATAACCAATTCTTAGATCACTTAGTGCTTGACAAAGTAACACAAACTGTATTAAAACATACATCTCATAAAGTGAACTATCAAAAATATTAATGCATGAAACGAAAAATGGTAATGCAAGAAAATCCTGCAAGTTTGTATCTTGAACTTTTCAAAATCCACTGTCCAAACTAAAATCACACGCCCAAAAAATAGACTCTTTATCTCAATCCAAGCCGCATCTGGACCAAATCAAAATCCTTCGATGAAAGCATGAATCATGACAAAGTAACCACCATTGAAAAACAAAGTAAAAGCACATGAGAAAGGCGGGAAAACCCTCACCGGTGGGAAACGTACTAAGCATCAGACAAAAACAAAGCTCTCATCAGCGGGAGGACACACTATCAGTAGGGTGGTTAGTGCACTAAGGAGCCGCAGCGAAGGAAGACATAAGGACTACGGATTCCGTGACAAAAGGACATCATCGGCGATCGGAAGAATGGGGAACTAGCTAGAAATGCATCGACAGATAAAACAACTAAACATCGGAAAGATAGTGTACTATTCAGTCGCAACGGCGTGAAAAAATCAGACTACGACTTCCGCTTTCAAATGAAAACTACGGCGATCGAAAGTTTTAACGACCAAGTGTCGGCGATGGTGAGCTCAACGCCATCGCCATGTCGGCGACGCAATGGACTAGCCCTCAGATCAATATTAAAAAACCCTTTCGATAACGCAAAGAAAAAACAGAAAGTTTAAACAATAAAACCATGGCATCAACGAGTGCAAGGACTAATCCGTCGGAACGTTCATTAGTTGGCTTCCGCAACGGTGGCTACGTAGAGAACTATGGCCCCGATACAAACTTTGATTGCCCTTCGATAGCGATAAAACCAACCATCGAAAATTCAAAGAAAAGTTAAGTGTTCAAAATATTCGTGGTTGGGCAACGATGAAATCAGTTCGTTTAACCTCTGAAGTGATGGCAGCATAGATAACTAAAGTTCCGACCAAACTTCAACTGACTTTTGATAGTGCTAAAACAAAATCATCGACAGAGCAAATGTTAAAAAACAAACAAACTCCATAATCAAAAGCTTTGGCTAGACAAAGGCATATTTAGATCATCCAACTTTCAAAACGAAGGAAACAATTGACCTTAATTCAAAATCAAGAAAATCCAAATTTGTAGCAGAGGGAAAAAAACAGAGTTTAGGAAACCAAGTAAATCCAAGCAAGATAAAATCAACAAGGAGGGTCCAAAATTTTAAAAAATTTGGGAAAACAGTTGCAGCTGCAACAATTGGTGACTAGTTGGTGAACCCAAATCTCTGGAAAACTTATTCTTTGAGCAACAGACTGTTTGACAGTAAAACCAACATGTTGAATTCTCCTAGATGTCTGGATTTCCCAAATGGAAAATGTATGTACTTTTAATCATTGATGATAGTCCAATTTAGGAAAATGAAAACCAAGATTTCAAAGTCAAGATAACTCTTTTGAGGCCAGGAATATGAGTTTCATTTTTTACCTCTGTCTTCGGGTAGCTTCCAGCTTGGACACCACAGGATTGTAACATATGGTAAACATAAATATTCATTTGTTCCTCATTCCCATGCCATTTTGCACTTTTTGTGCTTTTGGACTTTTGTCCTTTTTGAGTCCTCCTGCATTCCTTTATTTCTGAATTTTTTATTCAGGCTCCTCTATCCAAAGTTTCCTTTTGTGTGAGAGATGTATTTAATTTTGAGCTCACGGACGGAGAAGAACTTTGGCAATTTTGTACTCATATGGTTCAGTACTTTGTTTTGATACACATTGCTTTCTTAGGATATTTTTTACTCTTATTTGCCTTTTTGGCTTTCATTTCTTGGCATGGGATCATTTATATATAATATACTGTTTACCTTGCTTCCTTTCCATGGATCCTTGCTGTCACTTCCTCGGACATTTTTAAATGTGAGATGGATGGAGCCTCGAAATAGTATTCCAGACCTTTTGATCCTGATTTATTTTACAAGGATTAAGTAGGACTTCAATGTGTTCATATCCATTTAGAAAAACTGCTAAACTAGAAGAAATTCTTCCAGATAAATCAATAGTACACAGTCTTATAGCCAAGGGTTTTAGTTAATCCAGAATTCTGATTTTCTTCATGCAACCAAAAGTTTGCTTCTTTTATTGAAATTAATCAAAATCTAACTAAAAACAAACAGAAAAAATAAATAAATAAATCAAAAAACAAACAACCCAATTTATTTATGTACAAAACAAAAACAAAAAATCAGGAAAAATAAGGTTTGAGAACTAAACCATTAACTGGTAAGTTCTCTTCCCACCCCTGTAAATCTCGCAACTTGTAGGTTGAGGGGCCAAGCTTTGCTACAATATGAACAAGGCCTACCCATAACTATTGAAACTTCGTGTGTTTTCCCTTTTCATCATGCGGGTGATCCCACTTAAGAACCAGATCTCCCACTTCAACTTCCTCTTTTCCAGCTTTATGTTTATCAAACCAACGTTTCACTACTTCATGTTGATGCTTAAAATGTTCTTTGGCTCTAGCCCTAGACTCTTTTACCTTCAAGAGATTATAGATTCTAATCTGTAGGATTTCATTATCTGTGCCTCTAGACTCCTGTGCTATTATGGAAGCTGGTAGCATAATGTTAGGAGGAAGAATAGCTTCTTTTCCATAAACGAGCGTATATGGTGACACACCTAAGGAATTCTTGGGAGTGACCCTATCATCCCAAAGAGAATTCGGTAATGCTAAATGAAAACTTCTCTAGTTTTCTATCATAGTCCTTTTTAAGATCCTAATGATATTCTTGTTTGTAGATTCTGCCAAACCATTTCCTTGCGGGTAATAGTTCGTAGAATAATGCAACTTGATTCCTCTTTCATGAGCAAATGTAGTTAATATAGTAGAAGAAAATAAGTAGCATTATAAAAAACCATGGAAATTGGAACCCCAAACCTTGTCATAATATGATCTTGCAAGAAATCCATGACCACATCTTCATTCACTTTACGTAACAGAATGGCCTCGACCCATCTAGTGAAGTAGTCAATTGCCGTCAAAATGTATTTGTGCTGCAAGGAAGAATTTGGTTTTATCTCTCCAATGATATCAATCCCCCATTGCTCGAATGGTTATGTTATCATCACAGGCTTAAATGGTCCTGCTGTTTTGGTTTGTCTTCCCCCACACCTCTGGCAGATATCACACTTTCTGACATGGGCATGCGCATCCTTGAACAGTGTGGGCCAATAGTATCAGGCTCTGAGAATATTATGGGCTGTTATATCTCCGAAAAAATGACCTCTAGCAAGCCCATCATGTAACTCTACTATGACCTTCTTCGCATATTCTTTCTCTAAGCATCTGAGAAGAACTCCATCATAATTATTTTTGAATAATATTTCGTCAATGATCTAATATGAAGTTGATTTAAGGCGCAATGCTCTTCGTTGTTGGAATTTCAATGTTCTGGCAACAATCCTTCTTGAAGGTAATGAACAAGGTCTTAGTACCAGGAATCTGGAGCTGTGAAAAGATGACATACATCCATCATATGTAACTTAGCTTCATTGTCCCAATTGTTTTCTTCATTGTTTTTATCTTCAGCCATTAGTTTTCACAGTCCTTTCCCTTTAACTATGGATGTTGGTTTGAATTCGAGGTCATATTATTGTAAAGCTGTTACCCAGTTGCCTCTTCTTTCTCCTAATTCTTTTTGTACGAAAAGAGACCTTACAGCTGGGTGTGGAACTATTACCTTCGTCTGGTTCTTAAGTATGTACGGCCTGAATTGTTTTACCACTTTAAAAACTGCATAAGCTTGTTTATCGACAGCTGGATAATTCAATTCAGCTCCCTGCAAACCAGTTCTCATAAATGATATGGGATACTCATCTCCCCCATCTTCCTTCTATGTAAGCACCACTGCTAATGAATCGTCAAATGCGAAAGTGTACAAAATAAAATCCTTTTCAAAATTTGGACTTTTGAGAGATGGTGCATGAGCAATAGATGTCTTTATTTTACTGAATGCATTATTATCTACGTCGGTCCACTTGAATTGTACACTTTGTTTCACCATTTGCTGCAAAGGTTTAACAATTTGAGCAAAATTTGGTACAAACCTTCGCACAAAATTATGTGTCCCCATGAATGATTGCATACCTTTTTTGTTATGGGATAAAATGATCTGTTCTATGGCCTTGATCCTTTTTGGGTCCATGGAGATCCCTTTTTTGAAACAACGTGACCCAGTAGCTTTCCTTCTATAATTGCAAAAACACATTTCCTAGGATTCAGTGAGATCCCATATTTTCGACAACGCCCGAAAATTTGTTTTAGATGGAATGCGTGTTCTTCTCTGTTCTTTGAAAATATCGTGACATCGTCGAGATATACTACAACACTACGGCCAATCAGACTGCGAAAAGCTATATCCATAGCCCTCTGGAAAGTAGCTCCAACGTTGATGAGTCCAAAGGGAATTCTTTGGTAAGCAAAAGTTCCCCACTTTGTTCTGAATGTAGTTTTAAGTCTTTCCTCTTCAGCTACTAATACTTGATTATAGCCAGAGAATCCATCTAATAATGAATAACTCAGAACCTGAAACCATCTGTAATATCTGTTCCATGGGTGGGACTGGATAATTGTATTTATTTGAAGCATGATTGAGGTTTCTAAAATCTACACATAGCCTGATTTCTCTGGATTTCTTCCTTACTGGCACCAAATTCGACACCCATTCCGAATGTCTGACCTTGAATATAATTTTAGCATCCAATAATTTTTTTACTTCACTCTGAATTAAAGGTTCCAGTTTTGGATGCATCTTCCTCAAAGGTTGCTGATAAGGCTTGACTCTAGCTCTAATAGGGATGGCATGCTGTATAATCTTCATGTCATATGTTTTAATCTCTTCATATGTCCAGGCAAACACATCTTTGTATTGTTTGAACAAACTAATGAACTTATTTCTTTCACCTGGAGAACAACACTTTCCCAAATTTACATATCTGGGTTTAACTTCAGTTCCCAAATTTATTAGCTCGAATTGTAAGGATGAGCTATGAGTTTTGACATTTGCTGGCTTTTTGAATTTTTTGCCTAGATCAAACATTCTCTCTAAGGTTCCAACTCCTTTAGGAATAAAGTTGTCAAATTTTAATTCAGCTTGGTGTTCTTCGACATCGATTATTGCTCCTTTGAAGGTTTCATCAATCATCAAACATTCCAAGAATTGTTGATCATCATCAAAAACTCATAGATTGGTAATCATGTCTGGAACCAAAGGCATGAAAAGTAATTCAATAGAACATCATTTATTTGAAGGTACAAGCCTTGTAGCTGAGGTAGCTAACAAGTCAGCTGCTGCATTCTTTAGTCTAGGAATGGATACAATATTAAATGCATAAAAAGTTTTAAGCAAATCCCACACTTCATTTTGGTAATATTTTAAATGAGGTGAAGTGCAATGTATCTAATTTCGAATTTGCTTTACAATTATTTCAGAATCCCCATACACTTTCAGATTTTCTACTTTTAATTCAATTGCTTTTCTTAGTCCCTAAACTAGTGCTTCATATTCGGTTGTATTATTGGTACATTCAAACTCTAATCTACATGAAAGAAAATGTTTATTTTTCTTTGGATCAATCAGGACACAGCCAGCTCTTGATCCTTCCAAAGTTTTAGATCCATAAAAAAAAAGTGTCCAAAAACTATCTACTTCTACTGTACTTGAATCACAAACTACATCTGAAACTAAGTCTACTATTTTACAGTCAAATTCATCAACCTGTGAAAATCGAAGGAGATCGGGCTGTGTGTCTGGTGTACCACTGGCTTCTTCAAAGTCATGTGATTGCTCATCCTTAGGCTTAGTCAGTAACAACACTTTCTTACCAAAAAAAAATTTCTCCCGACTGCTCAGGATAATCTTCTATGTTCTCTTTCTTAGCTTCTTCATAAGTTTCTGACAATGTAGGTTTGACTGACATCTTGGTAAACATTTTCAATTCAGGCCCTAGAGCTGAAGTATAGTATTCACTCAGAACTTTATCAGATGGTTTATCAGTTGCAAAAAAATTCTTTAGATAAGCAGCAAACCTTTGAGTGAAACTATGCACTTTTTTCTTTCTTTCTTTCTTTAAAGCGCATAACCCTTTCATCAGAGCTGCATGAATTTTTTGGACTGCATATTTATTTCTAAATATTCTTTCAAAAGTATCCCAGTTTGTGATTGAGTTTGCAGGCAGAGAAAAATACCATGAGGCGGTTTCTCCTTTCAGGGTATGAGGGAACAATCTGCAGACTACATCTTCATGTTCTCCAGCCAATAGTCCTTCTATAGCCAAGTAAAAGCTTTGAAAATGATCATCTACCAAGATATTTTCACTTGGATCAAACTTAGGCAACATTTTCTCAAAATGCTAAGGTAAGTCATGCAAAGGAGGTGCTAGGTTTAGTGGTGATCTAGCCCTCCACGCAAGTGGTGGATTTGGTGGGTTAGGTGGTTGATTTGCGTTTACATTTGCCAAGATTTTAAGTGGAGAGTGAGGTGGTGAATGAACAGGGGTATGAACAGGTGAACAGTAAGGTGTATCTGGGTCCAACTGATTCAGAGGTTGAACAAATTCTTGTAGGGTTGTTTCTACCAGTTCTTCAAAATCTTCAACCAACACTGCGTCTTCCAATATATGACAGTCTTTCTTTCGATATTCTCTTCTGGGTAAGGCAGGGATAATCGGTAATCCTTCGATCTTCTTCACATAAGCCCTAGTAATTCTTCTCAAATCGTCAACTACTTCGTTATCAATAGGATACAAAAACTCTTTACCCTTCTCTTCAGGAATTGTATTGGGAAACAAACTGCTCTTAGAACTGTCACCGGTGGAATGATATCGAGAAAATGGGTTTCCTCGGCCAGCCATGCACTGGCTGCCCTCCTTTTAGCGCCAAAAACTGTTGAGGCCTTGAAATTCGCAGGTAACAACAGTTAGGGATTCTCCCCAGTAAACGTTCCCAACTAGCCCGTTACTGTTTGGTATGGGAAATCCGTACGGTTTACGGTCTGGCTACCATAGGTCAAGTAAAATAAAAGGTTTTATCGATAATGGCCCCATCCACCATGTATATTTTAGTTTTTTGAATTTAAGTATGATATGCAAGTGCCTATCTAAGAATGCAGACTCAGAGAGAATATGAGGAGTGGTCACAATGTGATGCGCAGGTTCTTACCTCTCGTCTTAACTCGCTCACATCTAAATCACACACAGTAAGAAACTAAAACTAACTATTTAACCTATCCCTAGGGAGCAAGATTATCATTTATCAATGAGTAATGTATTTCTGCATATGCATTAAGAAAAATCACAGATAGTTGTTACTTAATTCAAAACACATGAACATTAATAGATATATGAACAACAAGATAGCTCATTGTTTATGAAAAGCCTTCATTACTCATAGTGGAAATTTCATAGAATAAACTAGAGCGCATTTACAACAAGAACAAAGGTTCAAAGAGTTAGAACGATCTCACAGTTAATGGACAACAACTAAAAATGAAATAGTTCACATTCAACAAATCCATAGAACAGCATTTGAAATCTTCCACCAAGCTTTCTCCAACAGGAAACTTGTAATTCTTATTGCAAAAGGAAATAGTTCTTGTTACAACATAATCTCCAAATCTATCTGGGAAAAATTCCTTATTCTATCTAACTCTCCTATACTTATACTACAAGCAAAACTCTTAGGCTGCCCCTCGGTGACCTTTGGGCTCCCCCCAACCGTTCAATCCCACAATTTTGTCTTTTAGTGAGTGCTCATGATTCATACAATACGTTACATTTCAGATTTAGATTTTAAGAGCACTTTATAAAAAGGGACCATCTTGGTCACTGACGAACTTTTCCCAAGCATGGGCCTCTGCTGCTATCGATCTGTTTGAGATCTCAGACCCTTACTTTCTTCTGCTTTGTCTTCTAGACATATCTTCTCTACAACAGCAATCACCCTGCCATGAATAACAAATTCTTAGATCACCTAGCGCTTGACAAAGTAACACAAATTGTATTAAAACATACGTCTTGTAAAGTGAACTATCAAAAATATTAATGCATGAAACGAAAAATGGTAATGCAATAAAATCCTGCAAGTTCGTATCTTGAACTCCGCTAAATCCACTGTCTAAACTAAAATCACAAGCCCAAAAAACAGACTCTTTATCTCAATCCAGGCTGCATCTGGACCAAATAGAAACCCTCCGATGAAAGCATGAATCATGACAAAGTAACTGCCATCAAAAAATAGAGTAAAAGCACACGAGAAAGGCGGGAAAACCCTCACCGACGGGAAAAGTACTAAGCATCGAACGAAAACAAAGCTCTCATCGACGGGTGGACACACTATCAGTTGGGTGGTTAGTGCACTAAGGACCCGCAACGGTGGAAGACATAAGGACTACGGCTTCTGCGACAAAAGGACATCAGCGACAATCGGAAGAACGGGGAACTAGCTAGAAATGCATCGACAAATAAAACAACTAAACATCGAAAAGATAGTGTATTATTTAGCCGCAACGACACGAAAAAATCAGACTACTGCTTTCACTTTCAAATGAAAACTGCAGCGATCGAAAGTTTTAATGACCAAGTGTCGGCGATGGTGAGCTCAACACCGCCGCCATGTTAATGACGCAATGGACTAGCCCTCAGATCAATAGTCAAAAACCCTTTCGATAGCGCAAAGAAAAAACAGATAGTTAAAACAATAAAACCATGGCATCGGCAAGTGCAAGGACTAATCCGTCAGAACGTTCATTAGTTGGCTTCCACAATGGTGGCTGCGTAGAGAACTACGGCCCCGATTCAAACTTTGATTGCCCTCTGATAGCGATAAAACCAACCATCGAAAATTCAAAGAAAAGTTAAGTGTTCAAAAGATTCTTGGCTGGGCAGCGATGAAATCAGTTCATTTAACCTCCGAAGCAGCAGCAGCATAGATAACTAAAGTTCCGACAAAACTTTAACTGACTTTCAATAGTGCTAAAACAAAATCATCGAAAGAGCAAATGTTAAAAAACAAACAAACTCCATAATCAAAATATTTGGTTAGACAAAGGCAAATTTAGATCATCCAACTTTCAAAACGAAGGAAATAATTGACCTTAATTCAAACTCAAGAAAATCCAAATTTGTAGCAAAGGGAAAAAAACAGAGTTCAGGAAACCAAGTAAAGCCAGGCAAGATAAAATCGACAAGGAGGGTCCAAATTTTTAAAAAATTTGGGAAAACAGTTACCATTGCAACAGGGCGCTAGGGCTGTTTTAGTCAAAAACTCAGATCTATATCAAACATACAAGAAATTTGATAGCATTGGGGGTGGTTTGGACTGTGTGGGACCCGATCTATCTGTCTGTGAAGTCAGAATTTAGAAAAATTCAAAACCCTAGCAGGTCAAATTTTCAGTGGGGGGTTTGTGCAGTTTTCTGGCTAAATTTTAGATCTAGGTCAAATCAGCAGGGGTTTGACCAGCATTGCAGTATATTTGGTGAAGGGGAGGCCCGATCTATGAAACCTAGAAGTGATTTGGCCAAATATCAGACGATTAACAAATTTATTGCTTTTTTAGGGTTTTTAGTATTTTAGGAATTTTTCAGAAAATTTGAAGTAAAGCAAGGTACAATGGAATAAGATATGAAAAGAAGAGACTTACCTGTTATATATTACCTGGAAATGCTTGTAGAAGTCTTTAACAGTGATGATCTTTGCTATCCCGATCAATTCTGGAAGATCCACGTGATTTCTATGGCATATGCAAGCTCCAAGCCACCAATGCACCCCCTACCCTACATGAGCAAATGTCAACAATATCAGATTTTCCAATACAAGATAAAGAAACCAAATGCTACAAGAAAGTAAGACAAAGTAATCATATATCACAATGAAACAAATGAAACCCCTTGATCCAAGATGAAGAAAACCGAGCGAATTGAGGTCCCCCTCCAAAAACGCTCCAGCCAAAATGCCCTCCTGTAGGCAAAACAATGATTACAGAAAATATAGATCTCACATGAATTTCCACAATGCTAGGAAGCAAAAGACTATCCAATCACCATTTGAGAACATCAGATGCAAAGCAGATCCAGAAAATTTCCACAAAAAATCATTTCTATTATTCAGATCCAAGAGCCCAAAGACCCCTTACAAATGAGATGCTCTCTCCTTTAAATAGAAATCAGATAACCTCAATCATAACCAAATCCTAACCACTTTCAAAACGAGTGGCTAATATTAAAAGATAAAATGTTCTAATCAATGGTTGAGATGAGCTCAACATACAATACATGGATCAATATAACCATAAATTACCAAAGTGGACTAAATCACCCATAAAGAGGGTACCCCACTCAACAAGAAATAAATGAAGCACATGGTGGGTCCATGGAGTGTTAACTAACTCCATCTGGGTGTCCCCATGGCACAATAAAATAAAATAATATTTTAATTCTTTGACTTTGTGCCTCCTTGAGGAAATCGTGAGCCTCCCAAAAGCTCCAGGAAATAATATAAAAATGCCCAAAAATAGGTGTGGGCCCAATCAGGTGTTGCAACTACTGGAGAAGGTGTGGAGGAAATCACTCTCATCATCATGACTCATCCCATGTCATTTCATTTCTTCAGTAGCCCAAATCGATTTCTTCAATAGCCATTTAATCATTTTTTAATTTGCCTCGAGAAACATGAACCTGCCAAAACAACCTCCTAGGGTTCCTGCATTGTCAAACTGAGCCCACCAGTGGTTGCACCCACCTATGCCCATACAACTCCCTAGGAGATCCAACTTAAACATCTCCCTACTCAAACATATCAACCTGTGAAGAAAAAATGCATCAGAAAGGCAGAATGAGCTTGATCACATCTGGAAGTGCCCGGAACTGGAAATAAACTGTCTCATTAGAATCAGAGAGTCCAAATCCATCTAAGTTATATACTCATACTCCTCATAGGTCTCTACCTGACCATCAATCACATCAAATAAACAATATAACCATCTGTAACTGGTCAGACACCCATAATAACTCAGACTACATCCATCTATTGCAAGTGTTAAAAGGCTAAGACATGCTCTACAACTCATTCAAGTAACAATCACAACAAGTAGCATTCATTTCATTGGAGGTACATCAACCAATACATATATAAGGCTTTATTTATTATTACTCAGACTTAGACTTTCAAGACTATGCTCACTTCATAGCGGTAGTCATTTTGCTAGTGAAGGGTGAAAGATGAAATTGACAAGGCTTAAGGCAAAGGATGACTTCCTACTCAACATCATGACACTTTGGATAATGGAAAGGGAAACTTCACTATAACCAATGTCAAACAAGCAACAACACAAGGAATAGCAGTGCCTCACAAATGGGTGAGTTGTTTAGAGAGTGCTTATTCAACTTAGGCATCATGACTACATCAAGCTTGATCCAAGTTCACTAGAATAATCATTTTATTTCCATGGCCTTTTTGGCCTATATGACCCTTGTGGGACTTCACTAGTGCTTAAAAGCACAGCTAATCACATCTTTCATCCGAGACATATTTATCTTTATAAGGTCAACAATATTTGCATATAGCATATTTTAACCATTTTCTTTTTTGGACATTTTCTTATACTCTTCAAGGAGTATTTTAGCATTTCATTGCTCTTGCCCTCTTTACATATGTTAAGAAATACAGTTTTATAATTTTCATTTTCCATGGGCACATATTCAATATTTTCAATATAGGTAGTACATGAGCTTTCTGTTTTAGCCAACAACATCTCAAGCGACTAGGGGGAGTTCTGCATAGTGCCAAACATCGGGACAACCGACCAGAATGATTTAGGCATACAATCCAACTCACCAAAAGCAAATTTTGTCACCAACTCAGAGCTGAGACACAATATAAACAGGGAGGCTTGTCCAACAAAAGTTCAACCGGGGAAAAAGGTCCTCCATGCCATAAGTCAAGAAGTCAATCAGGTTGAAAACTAAACTGGAAGGTAATGGATGGGTGGAGACAATGAATGATAGAGCCAACACTAGCAAGCCAAAATAATGGTGGGAATGACTACCTCTATTCTCCCTAAGGAGGGTAAAACCAATGAGTATAGATAAAGAACTTCCAAGTCTAAGTAGGGACAATAATACATAGTACAAGATACAACCAAGTCCATATAATTATGACCACCAAATCATGATACCACAAGCTAATACATGTCACAAAAATGAGTATAAGAGCAATGATAATCATAACACAATATAAAAATATGAGTCATAATCATGCAATATAATCCATCTGAAACACCATGTATCTAATGAGAAAGTATTGATATAACACTAGGCATCAATGACTGCTCTGTAATGACATAAATGGCTACATCGGTCCTCAAATCTGAGTGTCCTGAGACTCAGTCCTGACATGGGAGAGTACAATAGTCCACTAACATAATAATGATCCATCAAAACTGCTCATCTCAGCATCTCATATGTAAGATATCTGGATGAAAAATGTACTATCTCTGAAAAATAGAATATGGTAGGCTGGCTACTATATATGTGATAACAGTAGGAGTTGTGGCAAGTAATTTGGGGTTCTAATTCCTCCACAATAAATATTTAAAATGGCTTCCCAAATGGACTCAAGCCAACTCAAATTTTTGAATGGAAGCAGGGCACATGTAAATGACATCAATATGAACTCATATGCATCACCATTCAACTTTTAATGTTTGCCATAACTCCCTTAAATAAAATGCAAAAAGACTAGTTTCAACCTTCGAGGAAATGATAAGAAAACTTCTCCAAATGCTATGAAACTCAACAAAATAACTCCAAATGATTATGTACTGAACATTAAACTCATATAATCCATCATTATAGTCCATTCATCCATAAATCATCATTGGTTCACTTATCCATTCAAATCTATCAACATTATATTGGTTCACAACAAGATAGTGGGGAAATGGCATGGTTTCTTCATTGTTTAACATTTATACATGAATTATTTTGGGTATTTAGACCTGAGACTCTCGTGAAATTTTAAATACATAAATAACATTCCATTCACCCATAAACCATCAGTAGTTTACTTATCCATTTGAATCCATCAACAACAATTGATTCACAACAAGATAGTGGGGAAATGGCACCATTTCTTCATTGATTAACAATTTTACATTAAATATGTTTTCCTTTCGACCTGAGAATCTTCTGAACTTGAAATATAGAGTATTTTCATCAGAACATAAAATAATGGGGCATTATAAGATTCCCCAAAGAGATCAATAGCTCACCCAAAGCGCAATCCCTCCATGAGCAAGAACATTGCATAAAAACTGGAAATGGTTGAGAGAAAGTGTTGCAATAGAAGGAACCATGAGCTGCCCTGTAGCTTACACATGAAATACAACTCCATTAAATATCCATGAAAGACCTGAGAGGCCTATCCAAACACCAACTTGGATGGGAATCTTTCACCCTCGAAATTGGCTAAGGAAAGAAAACTAATCGTCCGCTAGCTCTCACAATTCACAAATGACGATTTCTCAAATGAACAAAATCTCTTCTCTTGGTTGATTCATGTATTTTATAAACATCCTTAGCCTTATAAGCTTACCAATCCATCCACAAACTCAATCCAATTCTAATTTGGGTGTGGGTTCAAGATTTTCCATGTGTCCTCCCTTTCCTAGCCTTCCATCTTCCCCCAATTTGAGTAGGAACCCATTGAGCTTCCCCAACTCAGAGGAGAGCCCTCTTGGATGCTCTATTTTGACCTGACATGTCAGATATGTCAGATGTCAGCTTTCAGATCCGATTTGTGTCATAGGTGTCATAGCATCTTCATCATTGTTGTCATAGAGCTAGGGAATCTAGTCCAAGTGTCTCACTAGCTCCAAAATGACTCTTCCTCTCCCATGTAAGTTACATTTCCTTCCAAATTTTACCTATGATGCATATGGAAAAGTGTATTGTCCTTATAACTCATCCAAGAACATTTAGGCTCCCCATTGATTTGAAATTGCAAGAGGAGGATTCCATGTGGCACATAAATTCTAGCTTGTGTGGACCCCATGCTCCATTGCCACTTCAATTTTCTCTTGTATTTATTTATTTAGCTCCTTTATTAAATATTTATGCCATTCTAATGTTCAAACATCATTCATTGTCCCCCTTATTCCAAAACCCAAAGATTCCACCCCAAACCTAGGAAACTAGTAATTTTTCTCCTTGGCAATTATTTGACCCTTAGCATCAATTTGACAAACTCTAATGAATATGGAAAATGTAATTAGGCCATTGTGACCCAATGCAAAATTTGGTACATGACAGAAGACTAGATTCTGATGGTAACAAGGTATTTGCAGATTCAAAAATGGTGAAACGGACAGGCAAGAAATACCAGCGGGAAATGAAGTCAATGCTTGAAACATTCAAGGGCTTACAACAAATAATAACCAGCAATAAACTTCATAAGCTGAGGCAAAATAGGCACCGATATTCAACAAAATATATTAAATATATGCCAGGGGGAAATGAGAAAAGTCGATGTAATAGGAGGCACCTATCTGG
This sequence comes from Pseudotsuga menziesii, assembly GCA_001517045.1. Classification (NCBI taxonomy): domain Eukaryota; kingdom Viridiplantae; phylum Streptophyta; class Pinopsida; order Pinales; family Pinaceae; genus Pseudotsuga; species Pseudotsuga menziesii. The sequence goes on from LPNX010440079.1 coordinate 60,541, forward strand.
GGATGAATCTCCTAAACACACCTTTAGTAGAATAAACAGCAGAGGCTAGTAACTGCAATGGAGCATATAAGATGAATTCCAAAACATCTACCAGAAACACATAAAAAAATGCATAATATGATGCAAAGAGCGCTTAACAGAGGGTAAATTCCTCACATCCAACTAGAAATGCATTAGCATAAGATACACAAATATGAAAATGGATTTTACAAAGGAAAAAATAGACTGAACATGGGACGTTGTGATGAATCTCAGAAAACTCAAAGCATACTTTTCATCAAAGCTTCCAAAAAAATGACAGAGCTACGAAACCAAAACGCTGAGGCTTTTGAACGAAATATTTCAACCCTTTCTTCCTCTTTCGAGGGCATATTTATAGAGTCATGGCATCCCGAGACCCACCTCGAAACAAAGCCCCAAAAATAGGGATCAAATCTGAATGATCATACAATCCCAACAAGCTATGATCTGGCATATTCGCCATGATTTGTTAACAAAACAGGAAAGCATGATGGGACGTGCGTGCTGGACAAAAATGGAGAACAATACACCTGGAGATCACGTCTACCGGCTGAAAACGATGGCTTAGAGCCTCCCTCGACGTTCTGCAATGATTTCCTTCATGATTGTATCTTTACTAGTGAAATCGCTTTTGTACCATTGACCTTACCTCAAGATTCATTCTGGGCCATCGATCTACGATCTGTGGAAGGCGAAAAATAGGTTGATATCTTTTTCGTGGTTCAATTTGGTCTTTCCGCCTCCGCATTATCCTTTCCACCCTTTAATCATTATGCACCGTCGATCTCCATCGGACTCATCCGCAGTCGTTGATCTGAGATCAATTTTGTGGGCTTCAGAAGGTAGAAATCGGAATCCCGACCTTTCATAACAAACTACTTTACCTTTTTCGCTTTTCCGCTTTCATCGTTTCTTTCCCCGCCGTCGATTTTTAGCGGAAGCGTTTTGAGCCGTCGATCTAGCGGATCGTGGAACACGGAACCTCAACTTTCTACGAGAAAATTCTTATGTTTTCTGATTTCCGATCTTTACCCTTATACTTCTTTCCGCACCGTTGATCTGGGTGAAATCCTTCTGGACCATCGATCCGGCGGATCGCGGAAATCAAAAATTCAAATTTTTATGATCAAATTCTTAAGTTTTCGACTTCCAATCTCTGCCTTTTTTGTTCTTTCACATCATTGATCTGGGCGGAAGCCTTCTAGACCGTCGATCTGGAAGATCGCGGAAATCGGAACTTCAACTTTTCACAACTAAATTCTTTGTATTTTTGTTTTTCGATTTTTGCTCTTTTAGTTCTTCCTGCACCATTGATCTAGGCGGAATCTTTCTGGATCGTCGATCTAGTGGATCGCGGAAATCATAAATTCAACTTTTTATGATCAAATTCTTAAGTTTTTCGACTTCTAATCTCTGCTCATCTACTCTTTTCCGGACCGTTGATCTAGGCGGAAGGTTTCTGGACCATTGGATCTGGCAAATCGCGAAAGGCAGAAATTCAACTTTTCAAAGGCAAATTCTTAAGTTTTTTGACTTCCAATCTCTGCCCGTCTGCTCTTTTCTGTACCGTTGATATTATGCAGAAGTACTCTGAGCCGTCGATCTGGCAGATCGCGCATATCGGAACTTCAAATTTTAAAGGGAAAATTCATAAGTTTTTTGACTTCCGATCTTCGCTCCTCTGCTCTTTTCCAGACCGTTGATCGTAGGTGGAAGTGCTCTGAGCCGTCGGATCCCTGATCATGAAAGGCAAAAATTGGGATTTGAACTTTCAAGATTAAACTTCTCTATCCTTTCTGATTTCCGATCTCTGCCATTTCCTGGACCGTTGATCTTGGGAAGAACTGTCTTGGGCCGTCAGATCACAGAAGGCGGAAGTCAGGATTCCATCTTTCATAACCAAATTTTTGCCTCTTCTGGACTTCTGCTCCTAATTTTCCTTGGGCAGAAACGATTTTTGGCCCTTTGATCTATTTTGAGGGTCAGATCTCCACCGTCCGTTCTTATCAAGGTCTATCCTTGATTGGATATTTCATACTTGGGCACATTTCTAGGTTGCGCCAAAGGATCTCTTACTGTTTTGTCATTCGGGCTTAGGATTAATCCTCCCCAACAACATCAAAACCCTTTCTACATACCTCTAGGTCATAAGATATGAAATTTTTTTTACCCTAACCCCTCATTTTTACTGGCTCAGACCTTTGCAGGGGCATTAGTGCAGATGCCTTATGTAGTAAACTTCAAAATTTAGCACATGTGCTAATAGCGGCTCCAACTCGGGGATGCTATCCTCCCTGTGAGGTAACAAATAACCATGTAGACCACGTGCCTATAACTTCAAATTCGCCTGAAAAAATAAAACTAAATGACATCCCCTGCTGGAGACCTCACTGCCATCACCTCGGGCTTTAAGTCTAGCATGAGGGATATCCACACATGCAATGTTAAAAATAAAAATGGTATATATGATGACAAATGGAGCTGAAATTACTTTTACAGAAAATAATGTTTGAGGAGCCTCCCATTTACATGAGCTCTAGTTACTAGGCCTCCCTCCATCTCATCCAAAACATAGGCATTATTTCCTCTAAAGGATACAATTTTATATGGGCCCTTCCATAGGTGATCAAACTTGTCGTGCTTCCCCTTGTCCTCATGTGGTGCATCCCACGGCAAAACTACATCTCTCAACTGGAAATCATCAGGCTTAGTCTTTCTGTCAAATACTTCCTTCATTTTATCTTGAAACTTTTGGGTTCTTTCAAATAATTGCTCCCTCTGTTTCTGGAGTTCAATCAATTGATACATCCTCCTCTAGGTTGGATGTGTCTCTGTTTCCTCTTCCTGTAATAATTTCATCATCGACAGACTTAAGGAGCTAGGGAAAATTACCTAAGAACCATAGACTAGCCGGAAAGGTGAGGTGCCAATAGATTTCTTTATGTTGATTCTGTCATCCCACAAAGCATGAATCATCTTTGTGTGCCAAGCCTTCTTATTTTCCTGCAGTAGCTTCTTGATGATTTGCATGAGGCTCTTATTTGATGATTCTGCCAATCCATTTCCTTGTGGATAGTAGGCAGTAGAGTGACCCAACTGTATATGATATTTGGAACAAAACTACACCGTATTCTTTGACTTGAAAGCAGGAGCATTATCATTGATTATCTTCCTTGGTACCCCAAATATTGACAGGATATGCTCCTCCAGAAAGTGCATGATCACTGTATCAGTAGCTTGTCTTGTGGGGATGGCCTCTATCCATTTAGTGAAATAGTCAGTGGCAGTAAGGATCCACATGTGATGTCCTAAGGAGTGTGGATTTATTCCAATGAAGTCTAGTCCCCATTTCTGGAAAGGGGCTTCAACCTGTATGGGTTTTAAAGAAAATAACAATAGTTTCCTTCTCCCATCAAAGATTTGACATTTGTGATAGGCAACAAATTTCTTGTGTGTATCAGAGAAGACGGTATGCCAATAAAACCCTGCCCTCATGATTTTGTTTACATTAGATTTCCAGTAGTGATGGCCTCCACATTCTCCTGCATGGAATTCTTCAATAAGTCTTTTTTCCTCATGCTCATCTACACAGTTCAGAAACACTCCTCCTGGCTCCTTCCAATACAATTTTCCCTCTATGATGCAGAACCTAGATGGTTTCTGCTTGAGAAATATAGCCCTTGTCTTGTCCATACCCTATGGGACCTGTAGATGTTGTAATACAAAGATGATATCAGTGTACCAATGGGATGATATAAATTGCTGACCTACTGGGGGACCTAGTTGTCCATGAGGGTACTGCTCTTCTGCTAACAATTCAGCAATCATGTGCATGCTGATAGCATCACAGTTGGATTGGTCCATAAGCTTGTCTAGTCCTGGCCTTTTATTTATTTTGTGGGCTTGATTTCCAGGTCATACTCAAGAAGAAATTCTATCCACTTTCCCCTTCGTCCCTCAGGATCAGGTTGGGTCAGAATATTCTTTACAGTGCTAGTGGGGACATGAGCAATGATATGGGAATGTAGAGTGTACAATCTGAAATCCTTCAAGGCCTGCATCAGGGAATAATCTTGCTTATCCAGGATATTATACTTCAGGGGAGCATCTCTCAAGGTCTTGTTCTAAAAAGCAATGGGTTTTTCATGTCCCTCATGATTCTTCTACAGTAATAATCCTTCCACTGTGTGCTCTAAGGAAAATGAAAATATGAGGAAATCTTTAGAAAAATCAGGGCTTGCAAGCACAGGTACTTTAGATATGGCCTTCTTTATGTCTTCAAAATATTTCTTAGCTTCATGAGTCCACTTGATTTCTTTATCCTTTCCCAGCATATCAGTTATATACTTCACTATTTCAGCAAAGGCATTAATAAATATTATCAGAAAATTTACCCTTCCCAGAAAGGATTGAACCTCCACCTTATTTCAAGGGAGCTCGATTTTGTTGATCGCCTCAAACCTCCTCGGATCTATCCTGATGCCTTCCTGAGAGATTATATGCCCCAACGGCTTCCCTTCTTTCATAGCAAAGAAGGAATTCTTCGGATTCAGGGAGATGCCAAACTCCCTGCATTTTCTAAACATTCTCAGAATGTAAGCAACATGTTCTTCGTCAAATTTGGAAAATATGGTGATATCGTCCAGATAGATGACTGGGATTTTGTCTTTTCCATTAGCGAAATCCATGTACATGGCTTGCTGGAAGGTCGCCCAGCGTTCATCAACCCAAATGGCATCTTAACATACATGAAAGTGCCCCAGGGTGTGGTGAAGGTCGTCTTCTCTTGATCCTCTGGGTGCACCATGATTTGATTATAGCTTGAGAAGCCATCTATGGTGGAGATCCTCTGTGAACCCACTACTCTCTGCACGATATGTTCCATTTTGGGAAGTGGGTAATTGTCCTTCAAAGAAACTACGTTCAAGTTCCTGAAGTCGATGCATATTCTTATTTCCCCATTCTTCTTCCTGACAAGGACCATATTTGCCACCCAGCGTGAGAATCTAAGAGCCACAATGATTTTGGATTCAAATAACTTCTTGATCTCCTTTTCTATCAGGGGCAGCAGTTTGGGGTTCATCCTTCTCAGCTTCTGTTTGAAAGGCACCTCGTCCTTCTTGAGTGGTATGGTATGTTGGATTATGCTTGTATCATAAGCCTTCAGGTCACTATAGCTCCAAGCAAACACATATGAATATTCTTTCATCAGGGAGATGTACTTTTGCTTGGCTTCAGGTGAAAGGGTCCTTGATATTTTAATGATCTTAGGCTAATATTCAGTTCCAATATTTACATCCTCAACAGCTTCACAGTTTGGGACCAGTTGAGGTTCTTTATACACATCATTAGGATCAAAAATTTCTCCTAAGGAACAAGGCCCCTGGGGATAATTACCTTTCAGCTATAGGATCTATTTGCCACATATGTTGTTCATATATTCCTATTGCTCATTAGTCTCTTGCATATTCATTTCCCGAGCCTCTTCAGATTCGCCAACATTAGCTTCTTCAACAGGAGGAACGTCCTCCTCTCGGGGTATCTCCTTGGGAACAATAGTCTGGATTTGCAAAGAATCTTGAGTAAGAGTAGCCTTCTCCAGAAGCTCATTTTCTTAATCAATACTCAATCCATCAAAATCCCCAGTGAGAGTGAGGAACTTTTGGATCTGTTTATCATCTTCAAAAACTTGCCATCTTTTGACATTATCAGGGACAGAGGGTCTGTGCCTCACCTCAATTTCATATTTCCCAGCAAGGTCCAAAGGGACTTTGAAAGTCGCTGCAGAAGTGGCTAGGGAATCAATACACAGTTTTGTACTCTTTGGATCAGATTAAAACTACATTCTTCCAAGCATTCAATAAGGTCCTGGGCAGCATTCCGGTAGCTTCGCATCTGGGGATGTCTATCCTGATATTCACTAGCCATTTGTTTGATTATTAGCTTAGAATCCCCATGTAAAACTACCCTCTTGACTTGGAGCTCTTTCAAGACCAAAATCGCTAATATCGTAGCCTCGTAGTATGCTTCATTGTTTGTACAGTCAAAAGCAAGCTTGTAAGAATAATTCAAATCTCGCACTCCTGGGGATCTCATCCACACTCTAGCTCCTGCCCCTCCCCTGCATGCTGACACATCAAAACTTACCTCCCATACTCCATCCAACTCCTCCTGAGTGGGTACAAAGACAACGTTCTATGAACTACGACTGTTTGTGTCTCCTTCTGTGAAGAAAATAGATGATCCCATCTCAGTATCTAATGCATAGATGGGGTGATTATTTGGCCTTTCATCACTGGTCACCATGTAGGATAGCATTTTCTCCCTAAAAATCCTTCTCTGCGCTCCAAAAACAAGGATAGTAGCATATGACATGTCCATTTGAAAAGTACCTTTAAGCTTGGTTTCCTAAGATCTTGATAACAACATCCCAAACTTTGGAGGGATGTTAGCTACAACCACATCCATGACCAGGTTCTTGGCAGGGATTTGGGCCAAAGAGACAACTAGATTATTTATCAATCCTAGACACGGGACTTTGTTGGAATCGAAAGAGAATAGGTCTTTGTATGTCCTGGTCACTTCCAGTCCCAATTCCTCTATGAATACCCTAGGAATCAGATTGTGGGAGGTGCCTAAATCATACATGGCATTGTGGATGTTCAGACTGATATAGAAAGGGGGTATCTTCATCAGCATACTCTTCTAAAAAGGGTCCAAAAAGGAAGGTGGGGCTTTCATCTTGGAGATTTAGGGATTCTGACATTTCAGAAACTTGTCCTGGAGGCTTCAACAATTCGGCAACTTTAGAATGATATTCAGAATTTTTTAACAATTCAGTGAGAGGGACAGAAATTTTAATCTTTGCAATTTCAGCCTCTAGACTGAACAAGGTATGCCCCTGCTCTCACCCTCTTGGATGATCTTCCTTTTTCTCCTTCCCTTTGGGATCTGCTACATTTATGGAGGTGTCCACAGGGGGTGGGATGCTCTTTGACTTGCTTGTAGAGGCTTTGTTTGTTGCCTCTTTATTTTTTACTACAGGAACATCTCTGTTCCTCAGACCAATCTGTATGTGTGTCTCCATGACAGCAAGTTGGTATCCCCTATTGAAGTCCTATGTTTCTCCAGCAAGAATCTCTCCCCTTTCAAGACAAGCCTTATCATGTTCTTCTTTGATCAGAAAGGTGGAGGGTGGGTGAGTGTCCAACTGATGGATTTCATCTTCTTCCTGCTCCTCTCCAACCAACTCTACATAATTTTCCTGAAAGGGAGGCCTGATAGGTGGATCATGACGGTTTCTCTAGTCCCTCTGTCTGTTTTGGGGAATTTGTGGCCTTCTAGCATTCTGGTTGATGTATTGTTGCTCTTGATTTTCCCTAGGAGGTGGTCTGTCACATGCCCCAATTTTCAAAAACAATTTAATGTTATTTGAGGAACATTGTCTTAAATTTTATGCTAAGTTGTAATTCATGACCCAGTGGGGTCAAGAATATTTAATGTAATCCAGAATATTTTATTTATAAATAAATAAATGATGAGACAACAGCTTAGGGAAGCTGTTAAAAGAGTGTTTACTGGTTAATTGGTGGAGGAGATTGGATGGAAAGCAAACTGACAAGTGGCAGCATTCTCAAACCACTTCCAACTGCTGCAGGTGGCAACTTCCCTATATTTGTCGTCATGATTCCTCGAGAAAGTGGAATCAGAGCAGGTGGCTCATTAAATGAAAACTGACCCAGAAGACCTAGGCATCTCTATAAAATTTTCCATTGAAGAGAGCTAAGGCTTCTCATTCTAGAGAGGATCCTTCAGGGTGAATGAATTTACCCAAAATAAATTCAATGGAGGGGATTACTAAAGTGTGTTTGAGGGGTTAACTGCTAAAACTAAACTTGTTGCAGCTTCTAGGTTGAAGTTCATACTGTTGAGAGTAGATTTTAATTACTGAGGTAATTGGACCAGTCAAGTGATAGAGGTCTTAAAGTTGTATTCTCCACCCAGTTCTCAGCCAAGAAGACCAAGAACAAGCTCGGGGGTCCCGAGGAAGCGTTGTCTGAGTGCTCTCTAGGCGTTTGGTTGGGAGGAATAGCCTCCTTAAGTTGGTGTCGTCTTGTCATCAACAGTTTCTATTTTATTTGTTTACTGTTTTCAATGAAATATTTCTTAGTTTCTACTACAGGCATGTTAGTATTTTAGGGTTTATAAAGGAAGAATAACTGAGTACTGTTAGATTTGGTAAAATTATAGATTATGATAGAGATAGAAATGAATATGTAAAAGATGGAACAGATAGAATTAAAATTCCCAAAACTGTATTTTTCCACATCTGACTCGGGTAGTACTCTAGTATAGCTGGGTTGTTTAGGTGAATGAGATGATTCTTTTACTTTACTGAGAACAGTAACTAGATCTTATTTCATTTGTTTATGAATTTTACAGCAATATTAAATATTGTCTGTATTTATTTACTTCGACTAAACTAAACAAAAAAATAGGTATGTAAGAGAACAGTAATAATAATATTATAAAGAAATTCCAGTATTAGTATTCTGACAAAATATAGATATTATAGTTTAAACATTTAAACATAAGTAAAGTAAGTAGGTTAGCATATAAAACCAAGTAAAAAGGAATTTGTAAAACATTTTACAAACATCGAAATTCCAGACACTGTGTCCTTGTCTAATACCAAAGGATTCTTCTATAATCCTTTTGAAACTACAGAAAAATACTAAAAGATAACCATATTCTAATTTTCAAGTATGCTGCAATAAAACCCTAATTATTTTCTTAACTAAGAATTAAAAACAAACTGTAAAAATAATTAAAGAATTATTAAACAACAGAGCTAGCATCGAACTAATAACTGTAGGTAATACTATCATCTATTTTATTAATTATCAACAGAGCTAAGAGTTCTTTAAGTATAAATACAGATATTATTAAACTGTAGGGTTTTTAACCCTTTAAAAACCCAAAACCATAGTTAACCATCATCCTTAAAAACACAGTGATATTCCCACAAACAATGCTTTAAAAATCATTATAATACAGGGTATTCATGAAAAACATTACATATACAAATATCTGGACAAAAAAAACCAATATTGAATTAACCTTTTAGCAAATACAGAATCCTTATTTAAGGATAATCTTATAGCCTTAGAGTCGAAGAGTTGAATCTCAAGATTGCTAATAAAACCAAGTATGAACAAAATCTTTTATATTAAACCATAACAAAATATATTGCAGACAGAGAATCAAAATCCAGCTCACATTACAACCCTGACTGTTTTCACAGTCTTACATTACTAAGTTCATTGTAAAAATTGAAGTAATACTATACAGAGGTTGATAAGCCTCTCTGAGCTCAGAGCTGGGCTCCTTTTAAATTATAAACAAAATCATTTACATTTCTTAGGCCGTAAGGATAAAACTTCTTTTAAAAAAACCATATTTACATCACGGCTTCAAGAGCCTGTGTTACCCAGCACGAAGTTTCATGAGGATTTTAATTAAAAACATGGTTATACATTAAAAAAACTATAATTCATAACCAACAAAGAACCAAAGTCGTGTATTCACCCACAGGAACCACTTCCACAACCAAAACCGCATGTAGTAAGAACCCTCGATGGGACCGGGGCTTACCAGATGGAAGCCCACGAAAAGACTGTTGTATGAGCTCGTTTTTCCACCCACAGCTTGAAGCGGGTAGCAAGAACCTGCAAAACCAAACCAAAACATTATTTTAAACTCTGTTTGCATAAATGGTAAAAAAACCTATTATGGATAATCAAATGTAAAGAGAAATGGAGTTAGGTAACGTTTACCTGCGAACTGAAAATCGAAACCGAGAAGAGATGGCCACACCAGATCGATGGCCCCCAACCGAAAGGCAATAACCCTTGAAGTCAACTCTACGACAGAGAAAGAAAGGAAACCGACTCAAGTTCACAACGCAGAAGCCATGGGTGAGCAGTTACAGGAGTAAGACAAATACAAGCTTCGGGCTGCTTGGAGACAGCAACAACCACACTCGCAGTGTGTTTTTCAACACACAAGAGAAACCAATTGATAATTCACAATACCCAACAGTCACATTATAGCATTACAGGCGAAATGCCCAATGATAAAGGAAGTTACAAGCCTCTCATGGCCGCGAGCTCACAGCTCAGCTAGCAAGGAGAAGAACCCTCGGTCCAAAAATGCAAAGGAGTAGGTTTTGCAGTGTTATAAGTCAACCAACGAATGGAGGAGACCCTATCCACATGCCCTTCCAAAAATCTCAACAAGTGTGGGTCAAAACCTTAAGTCAGCGCTGCACAAAACATTATAAAAACATATCATTGCATATACCATATAACATATGATTGCTAATGATAAGATTCATGCCATCGATTGTAATATGTCATCGAAACTAATATAGTATAGGATTTAAAATTATAAGAATTTCTCGCCATCGTTTCGACTACATCATAGTAGTTGTTAGGTAGGTAATACTACCTTAGGATATAAATTAACTTAGATATGTCACATGCCCCAATTTGCAAAACAAATTTATTGTTATTTGAGGAACATTGTGTTAAATTTTATGCTAAGTTGTAATTGATGACCCAGTGGGGTCAAGAATATTTAATGTAATCCATAATATTTTATTTATAAATAAATAAATGACAAGACAACAGCTTAGGGAAGCTGTTAAAAGAGTGTTTACTGGTTAATTGGTGGAGGAGACTGGGTGGAGAGCAAACTGACAAGTGGTAGCATCCTCAAACCACTTCCAACTATTGCAGGTGGCAACTTCCCTATATTTGTGGTCATGATTCCCCAAGAAAGTGGAATTAGAGCAGGTGGTGAGCAGGTGGCTCATTAAATGAAAACTGACCCAGAAGACCTAGGCATCTCTATAAAATTTCTCATTGAGGAGAGTTGAGGCTACTCATTGTAGAGAGGATCATTCAGGGTGAATGAATTTACTCAAGAGAAATTCAATGGAGGGGATTATTGAAGTGTGTTTGAGGGGTTAACTGCTAAGACTAAACTTGTTGCAGCTTCTAAGCTAAAGTTCATACTGCTGAGAGTAGATTTTAATTACTGAGGTAATTGGACTAGTCAGGTGACAGAGGTCCTAAAGTTGTATTCTCCACCCAGTTCTCAGCCAAGAAGACCAAGAACAAGCTCGAGGGTCCTGAGTAAGCATTGCCTGAGCGCTCTCTAGCAGTTTGGTTGAGAAACAGCCTCCTTAAGCTGTTGTCGTCTTGTCATCAACAGGTTCTATTTTATTTGTTTATTGTTTTCAATGAAATATTTCTTAGTTTCTACTACAGGCGTGTTAGTATTTTAGGGTTTATGAAGGAAGAATAACTGAATACTGTTAGATTTGGTAAAACTATAGATTATGATAGAGATAGAAATGAATATGTAAAAGATGGAACAGATAGAATTAAAATTCCCAACACTGTATTTTTCTACACCTGACTCAGATAATACTCTAGTATAGCTAGGTTGTTTAGGTGAATGAGATGATTCGTTTACTTGAATGAGAACAGTAACTAGATATTATTTCATTTGTTTATGAATTTTATAGCAATATTAAATATTGCTTGTATTTATTTACTTCAACTAAACTAAACAAAAAAATAGGTATGTAAGAGAACAATAATAATATTATTATAAAGTAATTCCAATATTAGTATTCTGACAAAATATAGATATTATAGTTTAAACATTTAAACATAAGTAAAGTAAGTAGGCTAGCATCTAAAACCAAGTAAAAAGGAATTTGTAAAACATTTTATAAACATCGAAATTTCAGACACTATGTGTCCTTGTCTAAGCCAAAGTATTCTTCTATAATCCTTTTGAAACTACAGAAAAATACTAAAAGATAACCATACTCTAATTTTCAAGTATGCTGCAATAAAACCCTAATGATTTTCTTAACTAAGAATTAAAAACAAAATGTAAAAATAATTAAAGAATTATTAAACAACAAAGCTAGCATCGAACTAATAACTGTAGGTAATACTATCATCTATTTTATTAATTATCAACAGAGCTAAGAGTTCTTTAAGTATAAATAAGGATATTATTAAACTGTAGGTTTTTTACAATGATTAACCCTTTAAAACGCCAAGACCAGAGTTAACCATCATACTTAAAAACACAGTGATCTTCCCACAAACAGTGCTTTAAAAATCATTATAATACAGGGTATTAATGAAAAACATTACATATACAAATATCTGGACAAAAACAACCAATACTAAATTAACCTTTTCGCAAATACAGAATCCTTATTTAAGGATAAGCTTATAGGCTTAGAGTCAAAGAGTCGAATCTCAGGCTTGCTAATAAAACCAAGTATGCACAAAATATTTTATATTAAACCATAACAAAATATACTACTGACATAGAATCAAAATCCAGCTCACATTACAACCCTGACTGTTTTCACAGTCTTCCATTACTAAGTTCATTGTAAAAACTGAAGTAATACTAGACAAAGGTTGATAAGCCTCTCTGAGCTCAGAGCTGGGCTCCTTTTAAATTATAAACATAAACATTTACATTGCTTAGGCCGTAAGGCTAAAACTTCTTTTAAAAAAACCATATTTACATCACGGCTTCAAGAGCCTGTGTTACCCAACACGAAGTATCATGAGGGTTTTAATTAAAAACATGGTTATACATTAAAAAAACTATAAATAATAACCAACATAGAACCGAAGCCATGTATTCACCCACAGGAACCACTTCCACAACCAAAACCGCATGCAGGAAGAACCCTTGATGGCAGCGGGGCTTACCAAATGGAAGCCCACGAAAAGACTGTTGTATGAGCTCATTTTTCCACCCACAGTTTGAAGCCGATAGAAAAAACCTACAAAACCAAACCAGTGACATCATTTATAGTCTGTTTGCATAAATGGTAAAAAAACTTAGTATGTATAATCAAATGTAAAGACAAATGGAGTTAGGTAACGTTTACCTATGAACTGAAAATCGAAATTGAGAAGAGATGGCCACGAGCTGAAAGGAAAGAACCCTTGGAGTCAACTCTACGACAGAGAAAGCAACGAAATTTTTGTTGAAGCTCGAAACTATAAACTGAAAAAACAATAGTTCTAACGAGTTAAATAGTTTGATTTGTTCATCCACTTCTGTTCTTATGCTTCCGTCGATTTGAATCCATCTATTTTCATCACTTTCTTTTACATTTACGTCAGTGAGAAAGACTTTAGCGAGGAATCAACACCACTCATACTCCAATAACTGTACCTTGATCCAAGGCCGCATTCAAACTGATCTCGATGAGAGACCCGCACGGCAATTCAGTGTTCATTGAAGGTGCGTTTAGCTCCGGTTGGGACTGAAGTTCACAATGCAGAAGCCATGGGTGAGCAGTTACATGAGTAAGACAAATACAGGCTTTAGGCTGCTTGGAGACAGCAAAAACCACACTCGCAGTGCATTCTTCAACACACAAGAGAAACCAATTGATAATTCACAATATCCAACAGTCACATTACAACATTACAGGCGAAATGCCCAACGATAAAGGAGGTTACAAGCCTCTCATGGCCACGAGCTCACAACTCGGCTAGCAAGGAGAAGAACCCTCGGTCCAAAAATGCAAAGGAGTAGGGTTTTCAATGTTATAAGTCAACCAAAGAATGGAGGAGACCCTATCCACGTGCCCTTCCAAAAATCTCAACAAGTGTGGGTCGAAACCTTACGTCAGCGCTGCACAAAACGTTATAAAAACATACCATTGCATATACCATATAGCATATGATTTCTAATGATAAGATTCATACCATTGATTGTAATATGTCATTGAAACTAATATAGTATAGGATTTAAACTTATAAGAATTGCTTGCCATCGTTTCGACTACATCATAGTCGTTGTTAGGTAGGTAATACAACCTTAGGATATAAATTAACTCAGATATTATAACTTAAGTACTATTAGGTTATAAATTATCATAGTTATTATAACTTGAAATAATAATTGTATTATGGTTATAATTTGAATACTATGAACACAACTTGGTTACTATTTGATCCAAGAAGATTTTCATGCTTGCAAACAAATCGAACAAGTTTGGTATTGTTTTAGAACTAGTAAAAGAAAATAGGGAATAGATATGACATAATTTATGACTTTTGTAAATTGGAAAAGCCTTAAACTTCTCAACATAGAATCTTGATGCTGATAATTGAGGGAGTCTTCAAGAAAACTGAAGAATAACATTATTTGGAGAATTTCTCATAAAGAGTCTAATCACTTATTGTTAACTTTACAACCAAAAAACATAGGAACATGCTCATGCTTAAAAAGTAGGGCACATAGAAAATTGAAGTAAAAATAACTATCAGATCACTAATCAGTCGAAGTAAATTTGAACCAAAACCATGAGCTCTATGCTCACTGTGGGAATTTATAAATGACCATGTACTATAAACTTTTGAAAGATAATCATCATATGACTGGAGGAAACTTGTTAAGAACTTGCTCTTGTATTGATGAAAAGTCAATATGGCTTCAGTTATAAATACTTTCATAGATTCAGAACAATGAAAGAGAAATTTACTTTACCTCCTTGAAGACTAGCAGCTTATTTTAACCTTCTCTCATACTAGCATCTTCACATGCTAGGAAAGTACTTTTCTTGACGTAATTTAAAATAAACACCTACAGGATCTTACGCTTACCTGCTAAATCTGTAAAAACCAGCAGTCCATTTGAATTAGCAGAATGCTAAGTAAGCCTCGATCTCAAACAAGATTTCTTACCTACTTGACAAAAGTAAATCATCAGTATATCTAGCAGCAACTAAATGCAAGACCTCTTTCTAACTCAGTTGAATTTAAAGTTGTTTAATCATTAATAGAATTAACACAGGTGTTTAAGATTGCATCCTTTAATTACAATTTCTTTTATTGAAACAAACCCTTAACCTTTGATTAAATTGTTTCATTTTTTCGCTAACCGCTAGCATAGTACTTAGTTGCGACTTAAGACATTTTATGTCACTTTAAAAATTTTAAATTTTTACGAAATTTTGGGTTATTACATGTGGTATCAAAGCACAAGGTTAGTTCAGCTAGCTACTAGTGCCAAGAGAAAGGTAATTGTCTTTGTAAAGAATTGTGCAGTAACTATTGATCAGTCTAAAACTTTTGTTAAGCTCAATGTATTACCTTTAGGTTCATATGATATATTAATTGGTATGTATTGGTTAGAGCAGCATAGGGTGGTCTTGAATTGCTTTGATAAAACCTTTACTTGTATAAATAACGATGGAAAATTAATAAGTGTAAAGAGAATCCCTAGGAAAACAACTGTAAGGCAGATCTTTGCTCTGCAGCTGTTATTACTCCAGAAAAGTCCTCTAGGTTGCAGCTCGAGGATGCCTAGTAACTTACAATGTTTTTGGGGTTTTCTAATTTGGATCAAGTCAGATGACCTATATGACATTCCATTCTCAAGACATGCATGAAACTCAATCAAGTACAAGGATTTTAGTTACCATTGTTCAGAGGTTGACAATAAAGTGCATGAATGGAGAACTCATCAAGCTAGCAAATTTACATACAAAACAGATGCATATAAATGGCTAAATCATGATAAGGATGGTACTTATAATTCAAATCACATCAACATGCTAATAGGGTGACAACTATCAGTCATTAATTAACTTGAATATAACTTGAATAACCTATTCAAGCATAAGCACTGAAAAGACAGAAATGGAAGCTGAACAACTGATAACAAAAGAGCTTATATCATATCATGAGCAAAATGAGAAGCTCACAATAGTATGGTCTATAAGTCCCTGAATTCGAACCCTTTCAATAAAATAAGTCTTATGCTTTATAGCCTTTACAAAATACTCAGATCTTGAAAACTTGGATCTGATTTAACAAAAATAAACAAAATAATTGTTTTTTGCAAAATTAGGTTAAAAAACCCTAATTAACTACTTGTCTAACTAACTGTAGAATTAGTTCACTGTATGAACCTTCAGATAACTAAGGTAATTGCTGGAAATCACTGCCACTAGTCCTCTGCTGGTTAAGTCATTGTTTTTCTTTGACAACTAGGTGTTGGTGACCTTTTCCACTGTTATGTCATAGTAAAACTGAAACGGGCCTTTCCTGATGCTTTCTTCTGCGTCTTTCATCTTCAGAATTTGTCCCTGAGCCATCCATATTCACCCAAAATTGCTCCTGCATGTTAAAATTTAATTTTAAACCTCTGTCTACTTTCTGTGGTTGAGAGGCCAGACTATCAGAACCGTTAGCTATCGAAAGCAGCGCTTTCGGTGGCTAATGAACTGCCCCAACGTCCACCTAAGCCATTGAAAGCCCTGTTTTCCAAAATTCTTAGGTTTCTTCCAAAAATGTTCTTTCAGGTATGTCTGCTCAGATTTCTTCTTCAGTAGGCTCTATGCTAGGAGGGTTAACAACATCCTGGATTGTTTCTAGAGGCTGAAGGCTAACTACAGCTTCAGCTAGGGTTTCCAACATGGGGTGGCTGCTAGGGTTTGCCTTGGCCTCCTTCAACTGCAGTCTTTGGAGCGTAATCATCCTGTATAATCTAGTCTTTTCTTTCATGAACCTTAGGTTTCTTCTTTTTTGCAAAGCATACCTTTCTCTCAGCTCCAGGTAATATTTATGTAGCAACTTGTTCCTGCTGGTCAATGTAGCATTATTCTTCTTTATCTCCCTTTCCAGAATCTCCATCTCATAAACTTGCCTCAACAACTGATTTATCCTTTGAGTTTTAGGATTGCTAGAGGAAGCCTTCTCTGCTGGTTCATCTTGCTCTTTTGGTGTAGGTGATGGGAGTCCTTCAATCTCTACTGTCAATTGCTCTGTTAGGTCAACTTTTGCCCTAAAAGTTGGCCAAACTGCTGAAAATTGGGGCTCAAAGATGGATTTGTTCCTTCAAATATGTGACACCTGGGTATAAAATGAAAGAGGTTTTTGTATATTGTTTTGTTTTGAGAAAAAAAGTCTCTCAGTTTTTTGGAATTCGTTTTAATTTGCTCGGGATCTGGATTTCAAAAACAAGTGTCAAATAGGAAATTCTGAGATCTGAAAATTAGGTCTCATAGATGGATTTGATTCTCCCAATCTACAACACCCATAGGAAAACTGAGATAGGTTATTGTTCTCTGATTTGTTAGGAAGAAAAACCTCCAAGCGTTTCGAAAAATTATTCTCCAGTCGCTCATAATCACCGTTTTAAACTGATGCCTTTTCACAATAAAACGCCCCTTTCGGTGGCTTAGAGCGTCCTGAAATTTCAGTCTTAGCTGCCGAAAGTCTGCTCTCGGTGGCTTAAAGACTATTTTCAAACCACGCTTAACCACGGAAACCTGTGTTTTGAGTTTTTTGAGGGCATTTTCCCCAACGCATTTCACTTGCTTTCGGTGGTTAATGCCCTCCTTCAATCACCCGTTAAGCTGCCAAAACCAAGGCTTTTTGGTGGCTAATGAGCTATTGAAAAGCTCACCTAAGCCACCGAAAGTTATTTTCCCAAAATTTCATAAACAAACGCGCGATCAGCAGGCTTTCGGTGGTTAGCATGGTCCTACATTAAAATTGTTAGCTACTAAAAGGTGAGCTTTTCGGTGGCTAATGAGTTGTCGAAAAACTCGCCTAAGCCACCGAAAGCTAAAACTTTCAAATTTTCTTAAAAAACAGAACATCAAATATCCCAACCTTGTTAGTCATCCCAATATTTTTCATAATATGGCTTGAAACCTTCATTAGTGATCAAAAAATAAATTGTTTTGAGTGAACTTATTAAAAATTTTATTTAGGAGATAACATCTGGCTCCTACTCGGGGATGGAAACGTTCCTGTGAGGTCCCAAGAACCCCAGACCAAAATTCCTTTCATGAAAAAGAATATTTAAAGCTATCTTCTAGTGTTCCATTGGGCATGCAGTCATTTTTCTTTTATAACTGATCCCCTGCAATCTTCCTGTAGCCTGTTTTGCTTATTCACAAAAACAACTAAAAATGACCTAGCTGCTCATATTAAGAGCTTATTTTCCTATCTACTCCTACTCCTAATTCTAATCAGTAGAGTCTTCTTATCATGCGACATCATGCTTCCAATGAAGCCAGGTCAGAAGCTGATCTGCTGAACTTATCCTTGATCTTAACCCGAAAAATAAATGAAACCCTAGCATGCAGCAATGTAGTTTCAAAGGGTGACAGAACCAGCTATCATCTAACAAAAATATTTTGATATCTATGCTACTCATAAGTTCCAGATAGTCAACAACAGGTTCATAAAAGCCAACAAGAAATACATTTTTATGCTTTTGTTCCAACTTAATGAGATGTTGCAACTGGATGCTTTCAATTATCACTACGTTAACTGTAGATTGCTCAACCTCTGACTAGAAAGCATGAGTTATGCCCTGTTGTTCTGGACTTTTCAGATCATCATCTTCCTCTTCATATCTGTTGCATTCTTCCTTTGTCTGCAAATCAGAAAACTAAGGGCTGCCTTTAGTATTTGCTGCAGATCCAAATTTGTTACATGTTGTTCCTTCAATCTGCTCATTATCTTTCAGGTTTCCAAAGGGGAAAAACTGATCTTCTTGACACCCTAAGTCAGCAGATGCATTTGGTACAAAGTCAAAAGCATCTATACTATGGTAAACATTTTGAAGATCATTAATATCTCGATCACAATGACAGGTGTCCTGTATTGCAGCATACTCTTCATAGCTATCAACAACAACAGCGTGCATATGTCTCTGATCATCTCTTTGCTGAAAAGTAGAACTAAAATAAATTCCAAAAATGGACACATCCTCACAAAACTTAAAATCTTCTTGTTGTTCTTCTTTATTACTTGATGACCTCTGTAAATTTATCTCCTCCTGAGAATGCAACTTATATTCTTCACAACAATTGTCAAATGCAAACTCATCTGAATAGTACATTTTACAGCGCTCAATGAATGCTTGGTGAAAATCTTTTCATGATGAAATGCTGGAAGGAGGTAAAGAAAAATACCACTAACGTGTATCATCACATAATGAATACATGAACATCTTCATACGAACATCTTCATGTTGTTGATCTAATATATCCATGCATTCGTGAAACCTGAGGAGGTGTTCTGCAGGATTGTCTTATTTCTCCTCCTTGAAGACAGGTAAAAAAACTCCCCATTCCGACATATCAGGTACTGGATGTGGGAAACCACGAACAGAAGAGAAGTCAAGAGGTGCAAACCTCCAAGCAAAAAGAGCAGCAAATGCTTTTGACATCTTCATATTGTGGAGTCACCACTGAATTCGTCCTTCATGGAGTCTCCAGGGATGAGATCTTCACAAGCAACAGTGCTTGAAGATTCCTCAACCCTAAAATTTTCTGATGTAGCTTCTTGTGCAGCATTGTTGGTCTGCCTTAGTGAAGCCCTAACTTTTCTCAGAATCTATTCTGGATCTGAAATAGGCGTTGTTGGTGGCCCTTAGGGTTTGCTCTAGTACTTGGTCTTCTTGAAGCCACCTTATTTCAATGGAGTCGTCAGATAAATGATTACAACCAGAATAGTGTCCAAACTTTGTCTATCATCAAAGCAAGATCTATGTTGTCTCCTAGGGAAGCTAAGCTTTAGTCTCCTCTCCCCGGCAACGATGTCAATTTGTTATCACTCCAAGAAACTCCTTTAGGTTGCAGCTCAAGGATGCCTGGTAACTTACAATGTTTTTGGGGTTTTCTAATTTGGATCAAGTCGGATGAACTATATGACCTTCCATTCTCAAGACAAGCATGAAACTCAATCAAGTACAAGGCTTTTAGTTACCACTATTCAAAGGTTGACAATAAAGTGTAGGGATGGAGAACTCATCAGGCTGGCAGATTTACATACAAAACAGATGCATATAAATGGCTAAATCATGATAAGGATGGTACTTATAATTCAAATCACATCAACATGCCAATAGGGTGATAGTTATCAGTCATTAATTAACTTGAATATAACCTGAATAACCTATTCAAGCATAAACACTGAAAAGACAAAAATGGAAGCTGAACAACTGATAACAAAAGAGCTTATATTATATCATGAGCAAAATGAGGAGCTGACAATAGTATGGTCTATAAGTCCCCGAAATCGAACCCTTTCAATAAAATAAGTCTTAGGATTTACAGCCTTTCCAAAATACTCAGATCCTGAAAACTTGGATCTGATTTAACAAAAATAAACAAAATAATTATTTTTTGCAAAATTAGGTTAAAAAAACCTAATTAACTACTTTTCTAACTAACTGTAGAATTAGTTCACTGTATGAACCTTCAGATAACTAAGGTAACTGCTGGAAATCACTGCCACTAGTCCTCTGCTGGTTAAGTCATTTTTTTCCTTTGACAGCTAGGTGTTGGCGACCTTTTCCACTGTTATGTCATAGTAAAATTGAAATGGGCCTTTCCCAATGCTTTCTTCTGCATCTTTCATCTTCAGACTTTGTCCCTGAGCCATCCATATTCACCCAAAACTCCTCTTGCATGTCAAAATTTAATTTTAAACCTCTGTCTGCTTTCAATGGTTAAGAGGCCAGACTATCGAAACCGTTAGCTGCCGAAAGCGGCGCTTTCGGTGGCTAATGAACTGCCACAACGTCCGCCTAAGCCACCGAAAGCCCTGTTTTCCAAAATTCTTAGGTTTCTTCCAAAAATGTTCTTTCAAGTATGTCTGCTCAGCTTTCTTCTTCAGCAGGCTCTGTGCTAGGAGGGTTAACAGCATCCTGGCTTGTTTCTGGAGGCTGAAGGCTAACTACAGCTTCAACTAGGGTTTCCAACGTGGGGTGGCTGCTAGGGTTTGCCTTGGCCTCCTTTAGCTGCAGCCTTTGGAGCCTAATCATCCTGTATAATCTAGTATTGTATTTCATGAACCTTAGGTTTCTTCTTTTTAGCAAAATATACCTTTCTCTCAGCTCCAAGTAATATTTATGCAACAACTTGTTCCTGCTGGTCAATGTAGCATTATTCTTCTTTATCTCCCTTTCCATAATCTCCATCTCATAAACTTGCCTCAACAAATGATTTATCCTTTGAGTTTTGGGATTGCTAGAGGAAGCTTTCTCTGCTGGTTCATCTTGCTCTTTTGGTGTAGGTGATGGGAGTCCTTCAATCTCTGCTGTCAATTGCTCTGTTAGGTCTACTTTTTCCCTAAAAGTTTGGTCAAACTGCTGAAAAAGAGGGCTCAGAGATGGATTTGTTCTTTCAAATATGTGACAGTTGGGTATAAAATGAAAGAGTTTTTGTATATTGGTTTGTTCTGAGAAAAAACCTTTCTCAGTTTTTTGGAATTCGTTTTAATTTTCCTGGGATCTGGATTTCAAAAACATGTGTCAAATAGGAAATTATGAGATCCGAAAATTAGGTCTGAGAGATGGATTCAATTCTCCCAATCTGTAACACCTGTAGGAAAACTGAGATAGATTATTGTTCTTTGACCTATTAGGAAGAAAAACCTCCAAGCGTTTCGCAAAATAATTCTCCAGTCGCTCATAATCACCGTTTTAAAATTATGCGTTTTCATAGTAAAACACCCCTTTCGGTGGCTTAGAGCGTCCTGAAATTTCGGTCTTAGCTGCCTAAAGTCTACTTTCAGTGGCTTAGAGACCGTTTTGAAATCACTCTTAGCCATGGAATCCTGTGTTTTGATTTTTTTGAGTGGGCCTTTTCCCCAACGCATTTCACTTGCTTTCGGTGGTTAATGCCCTCCTTCAATCGCTCGCTAAGCTGCCGAAATCAAGGCTTTTCGGTGGCTAATGAGCTCTTGAAAAGCTCGCCTAGGCCACCGAAAGTCCTTTCCCCAAAATTTCATAAACAAACGCGATCAGCTAGCTTTCTGGTTAACATGGTCCTGCGTTAAAATTGTTAGCTTCCGAAAGGTGAGCTTTTCGGTGGCTAATGAGTTGTTGAAAAACTCGCCTAAGCCACAACTTTCAAATTTTCTTAAAAAATAGAACATCAGATATCCCAACCTTGTTAGTCATCCCAATATTTTTCATAATATGGCCTGAAACCTTCATCAGTGATCAAAAAATAATTTGTTTTGAGTGAACTTATTGAAAAATGTATTTAGGAGATAACAACAGCTTAAGAGAGCTGTTAGGAAAGTTTGTAAGGCTTATGCAGTAACAGTAACCAATGAATAAAACCTGAACAACACAGATAAATTAAATTTGGAGGATATACAAGTTCTAAAGGAATATTCAAATGTATTTCCAGAAGAAATTTCAGGACTACCTTCGAAACGGGAATTAGATTTTACCATTGAACTGGTACCTGGTGTAGTGCCTAGCTCAAAAGCCCCTTATCAGATGAATATACTCGAACTAAATGAACTTAAGTCATAGTTAAAAGAACTTATTGATAAGAATTATATTAGACACAGTGTGTCTTTCTGGGGGGAACCTGTCATCTTTGTTAAGAAAAATGACGGAACTCTATGACTATGCATAGATTATTGCCAATTAAATAAGATGACTATCAAGAACAAATACCCGTTACCTCGCATAGATGATCTGTTTGATCAACTACGTGGAGCCATGGTGTTTTCAAAGATTGAATTACGGTCTAGATATCACCAAGTCATAATTAAAGATGAAGACCTTTAAAACATCTTTTAGAACTCGATATGGACATTACGAGTTTGTTGTTATGCCTTTCGGGCTTACTAACGCTCCAACTGTTTTTATGTATCTAATGAATAATGTAATGCACAAATATCTGGGTAAATTTGTGGTCGTATTTATCGACGACATATTAATTTATTCAAAATCTGAAGAAGAACATAAAGAACACTTAAAAATTGTCTTGCAAGAGTTACGAGAGCATCAACTTTTTGCGAAATTTAGTAAATGCGACTTCTTTAAACATAAAATTCAGTACTTAGCTCATGTGGTGACTAAAGAAGGAATTTCGGTGGATCCCGAAAAGATAAAGGAAATCGAAGATTGGCTAGTCCCAAAAGACGTAACTAATGTCCGATCATTCATGGGGATTACCGGTTATTACCGGAGGTTCATCGAAGGGTTTTCGAGAATTGTAAATTTGATAACCTCTTTGTAGAAAAAGGGGAAGAAATTTGATTGGAATCAGAAGTGCGAAGATAGTTTTAAAAAGTTAAAAATCTTATTAACCAGTGCACCAATTTTAAGAATTGTTGACCCTAATAAGATTTTATAGTATGTACTGACGCCTACAATGACGGTTTAGGTGGAGTATTGACTCAGGAAGGACATGTCATTGCTTACGAGTCTAGGAAATTAAATATTCGTGAAAAGAATTATGCAACCTATGATTTAGAATTAGCTGATGTCATACATGCTTTAAAGATGTGGCGTCATCATTTAATTGGAAGAAAGTTTATCTTAATGACGGATAATAAGGAATTGAAATATATGTTAGATCAACCTAACCTGAATGCTAGGCAAGCTAGGTGGCTAGCTTTTCTAAGTGAATACGATTTTGAAATTCAACACATCAAAGGAAAGGAGAATAAAGTTGCGGCAAAGCTGAATTTTATAGCAGCTATCATCACTTATACAACATATTTGGAAGAACAGCTTAAAGCGGGAATATACCAAGATGAAAATTACTTAAATATCAAGCAAAAGTAAAATAAAATCTAATAGAAAGTCTAAGTACATGGTACAGCTTGAATGAAAAAGGATTATTACTGTATAAAGACAGAGTATATGTACCTAAGATTAAGTTTTTAATTTTAGACGAAATTCATAAAACTCCTTATTTAGGGCATCCAGGTTATCAGAATACTATAACTATGCTAAGAAAAGATTATTTCTGACCAAACATGAAGACCGAACTGGTAGAATATATTGCTAGATGCTTTGAATGTCAGCAAGTAAAACTGAAAATCAGCATCCAGCTGGGCTACTTCAGTCTTTTCCTATCCCTAGCTGGAAATGGGAGATAATTAGCCTTGATTTTGTTACTGGACTGCCTAAAAATCAGAACTTAAATGACTCCATAATGGTAGTGGTTGACAAATTGAGTAAAGCAACCCATTTTATACCTGTAAAAACTACTTATAAAGCTACAAATATAGCTGATATTTTCTTAAAACAAATTTTTCGATTGCATAGGATACCGAAAGTCATAATTTTAGACCGAGACCCTAAATTTACAGGTAATTTTTGGAGATCCTTGTTTAAAAGATTAAATACCACGTTAAATTTTAGTAACTCTTTCCATCCTCAAACTGATGGACAGACTGAAAAAGTAAATTAGGTACTGGAAGATCTACCTAGAATGTATGTAAAGGAGCAGCTAGGTAAATGGGAAGATAATTTACACCTGGTCGAATTTGCTTACAATAATCATTATCAAGCTTCAACTAGGTATAGTCCTTTCGAAATTCTGTATGGAAGGAAATGTAACATTCCCATCTCTTGGAGTAATCCAGTGGACAGGTTAGTATTAGCACCCGAATTATTGAAAGAAATGGAAGTAATTGTAAAGCAGGTACAAAGTAATTTGAAAATTGCGCAAGATCGACAGAAAAGTCAGGCAGACCTGAAACGAACTCCAAAGGAGTTCCAGGTAGGTGAACATGTTTTCATTAAGGTGAGACCCAAAAAGAGTTCTCAGAGGTTGGGTAGTTGTGCCAAACTAGCATCTTGATATTGTGGTCATTTTGAAATACTGTCCAGAATCGGATAGGTAGCCTATCAGTTAGCTTTACTACCGAATTTAAGAGTTCACAATGTTTTTCACATTTCTTTATTAAAAATATATATACATGATACTACTCATGTTATTAATTGGAATGATGTGCAGGTGGAACCCGAAGGAGATTTTCTGGTGGAACCGGACTATATCCTCGAGCGGAGGGAGATCTCACTTCGGAACTGCACCGTTGGTCAAGTGAAGGTGCAATGGAAGCACCTTAGTCCAGAGGAAGCCACCTGAAAATTCGAAAGTCATATGCGGGATGCATATCCAATTCTATTTCAAGGGAATTATGAGGACGAGGAATAAATAACATCGAGGACAATGTTATAAATTAAGGGGGTGTGTATGTCACATGCCCCAATTTGCAAAAACAATTTAATGTTATTTGAGGAACATTGTGTTAAATTTTATGCTAAGTTGTAATTGAAGACCCGGTGGGGTCAAGAATATTTAATGTAATCCAGAATATTTTAATTATAAATAAATAAATGATGAGACAACAGCTTAGGGAAGCTATTAAAAGAGTGTTTACTGGTTAATTGGTGGAGGAGACTAGGTGGAGAGCAAACTGACAAGTGGTGGCATCCTCAAACCACTTCCAACTGTTGCAGGTGGCAATTTCCCTATATTTGTGGTCATGATTCCCCAAGAAAGTGGAATCAGAGCAAGGTGAGCAGGTGGCTCATTAAATGAAAACTAACCCAAAAGACCTAGGCATCTCTATAAAATTTTCCATTGAAGAGAGCTGGGGCTGCTCATTCTAGAGAGGATCATTCAGGGTGAATGAATTTACTGAAAAGAAATTCAATGGAGTGGATTACTGAATTGTGTTTGAGGGGTTAACTGCTAAGACTAAACTTGTTGTAGCTTCTAGGCTGAAGTTCATACTGCTGAGAGCAGATTTTAGTTACTGAAGTAATCAGACCAGCCAGGTGACAGAGGTCTTAAAGTTGTATTCTCCACCCAGTTCTCAGCCAAGAAGACCAGGAACAAGATCGAGGGTCCCGAGGAAGCGTTGTCTAAGCACTCTCCAGGAGTTTGGTTGGGAGGAACAGCCTCCTTAAGCTATTGTCGTCTTGTCATCAACAGGTTCTATTTTATTTGTTTACTGTTTTCAATGAAATACTTCTTAGTTTCTACTACATGCATGCTCGTATTTTAGGGTTTATGAAGGAAGAATAACTGAGTACTGTTAGATTTGATAAAATTATAGATTATGATAAAGACAGAAATGAATATGTAAAAGATGGAACAGATAGAATTAAAATTCCCAACACTGTATTTTTTCACACCTGACTTAGATAGTACTCTAGTACAGCTAGGTTGTTTAGGTGACTGAGATGATTCGTTTACTTGAATGAGAACAGTAACTAGATCTTATTTCATTTGTTTATGAATTTTATAGCAATATTAAATATTGCCTGTATTTATTTACTTCAACTAAACTAAACAAAAAAATAGGTATGGAAGAGAACAGTAATAATATTATTATAAAGTAATTCCAGTATTAGTATTCTAACAAAATATAGATATTATAGTTTAAACATTTAAACATAAGTAAAGTAAGTAGGCTAGCATCTAAAACCAAGTACAAAGGAATTTGTAAAACATTTTATAAACATCGAAATTCCAGACACTGTGTGTCCTTGTCTGAGACCAAAGGATTCTTCTATAATCCTTTTGAAACTACAGAAAAATACTAAAAGATAACCATATTCTAATTTTCAAGTATGCTGCAGTAAAACCCTAATTATTTTCTTAACTAAGAATTAAAAACAAACTATAAAAATAATTAAAGAATTATTAAACAACAGAGCTAGCATCGAACTAATAACTGTAGGTAATACTATCATCTACTTTATTAATTATCAACAGAGCTTAGAGTTCTTTAAGTATAAATAAGGATATTATTAAACTGTAGGACTTTTACAATGATTAACCCTTCAAAAAGCCAAAACCAGAGTTAACCATCATCCTTAAAAACACAGTGATCTTCCCACAAACAGTGCTTTAAAAATCATTATAATACAAGGTATTAATGAAAAACATTACATATACAAATATCTGGACAAAAACAACCAATATTAAATTAACCTTTTCGCAAATACAGAATCCTTATTTAAGGATAAGCTTATAGCCTTAGAGTTGAAGAGTCGAATCTCAGGCTTGCAAATAAAACCAAGTATGCACAAAATCTTTTATATTAAACTATAACAAAATATATTACTGACAGAGAATCAAAATCCAGCTCACATTACAACCCTGACTGTTTTCACAGTCTTCCATTCCTAAGTTCATTGTAAAAACTGAAGTAATACTAGACAGAGGTTGATAAGCCTCTCTGAGCTCAGAGCAGGGCTCCTTTTAAATTATAAACAAAAGCATTTACATTGCTTAGGCCGTAAGGCTAAAACTTCTTTTAAAAAAACCATATTTACATCACAGCTTCAAGAGCCTGTGTTACCCGACACGAAGTATCATGAGGGTTTTAATTAAAAACATGGTTATACATTAAACAAACTATAAATCATAACCAACAGAAAACCGAAGCCGTGTATTCACCCACGGGAACCACTTCCATAACCAAAACCGCATGCAGGAAGAACCCTCGATGGGATCGGGGCTTACCAGATGGAAGCCCACGAAAAGACTGTTGTATGAGCTCATTTTTCCACCTACAGTTTGAAGCCGGTAGCAAGAACCTACAAAACCAAATCAAAACATCATTTTAAACTTTGTTTGCATAAATGGTAAAAAACATAGTATGGATAATCAAATGTAAAGAGAAATGGAGTTAGGTAACGTTTACCTATGAACTGAAAATCGAAACCGAGAAGAGATGGCCACACTAGATCGATGGCCCCGAACTGAAAGGAAAGAACCCTTGAAGTCAACTCTGCGACAAAGAAAGCAAAGAAACCGACTCAAGTTCACAATGCAGAAGCCATGGGTGAGTAGTTACAGGAGTAAGACAAATACAGGCTTCGGGCTGCTTGGAGACAGCAACAACCACACTCGTAGTGTATTCTTCAACACACAGGAGAAACCAATTGATAATTCACAATACCCAACAGTCACATTACAGCATTACAGGTGAAATGCCCAACGATAAAAGAGGTTACAGGCCTCTCATGGCCGCGAGCTCAGAGGTCGGCCAGCGAGGAGAAGAACCCTCAGTCTAAAAATGCAAAGGAGTAGGGTTTGCAGTGTTATAAGTCAACCAACGAATGGAGGAGACCCTATCCACGTGCCCTTCCAAAAATCTCAACAAGTGTGGGTCGAAACCTTAAGTCAGCGCTGCACAAAACATTATAAAAACATATCATTGCATATACCATATAGCATATGATTGCTAATGATAAGATTCATGCCATCGATTGTAATATGTCATGGAAACTAATATAGTATAGGATTTAAACCTATAAGAATTGCTTGCCATCGTTTCGACTACATCATAGTAGTTTTTAGGTACTTAATACTACCTTAGGATATAAATTAACTCAGATATTATAACTTAAGTACTATTAGGTTATAAATTATCATAGTTATTATAACTTGAAATAATAATTGTATTATGGTTATAATTTGAATACTATGAACACAACTTGGTTACTATTTGATCCAAGAAGATTTTCATGCCTGCAAACAAGTCGAACAAATTTGGTATTGTTCTAGAACTAGTAAAAGAAAATAGGGAATAGATACGACATAGTTTATGACTTTTGTAAACTAAAAAAGCCTTAAACTTCTCAACATAGAATCTTGATGCTGATAATTGAGGGAGTCTTCAAGAAAACTGAAGACTAACATTATTTGGAGAATTTCTCATAAAGAGTCTAATCATTCATTGCTAACTTTACAACCGAAAAACATAGGAACATGCTCATGCTTAAAAAGTAGGACACACAGAATATTGAAGTAAAAATAGCTATGAGATCACTAATCAGTTGAAGTAAATTTGAACCAAAACCATGAGTTCTATGCTCACTATGAGAATTTATAAATGACCATGTACTATAAACTTTTGAAAGATAATCATCATACGACTGAAGGAAACTTGGTAAGAACTTGCTCTTGTATTGATGAAAAGTCAGTATGGCTTCAGTTATAAATACTTTCATAGATTCAGAACAATGAAAGAGAAATTTACTTTACCTCCTCAAAGACTAGCAACTTATTTTAACCTTCTCTTATACTAGCATCTTAACATGGTAGGAAAGTACTTTTCTTGACGTAATTTAAAATAAACACCTACAGGATCTTACGCTTACCTGCTAAACCTGTAAGAACCATCAGTCCATTTGAATTAGCAGAATGCTAAGTAAGCCCCGATCTCAAACAAGATTTCTTACCTACTTGACAAAAGTAAATCATCAGTATATCTAGCAGCAACTAAATGCAAGACCTCTTTCTAACTCAGTTGAATTTAAAGTTGTTTAATCATTAATAGAATTAACACAGGTGTTTAAGATTGCATCATTTAGTTATAGTTTCTTTTATTGAAACAAACCCTTAACCTTTGATTAAACTGTTTCATTTTTCCGCTAACCACTAACAGTTACTTAGCTGCGACTTAAGACATTTTATGTCACTTTAAAAAATTTAAATTTTTACGAAATTTTGGGTTATTACATGGTCTACCATCCATAGAGAGTCTCTCCATCATTATTTGCATGGTTCTCAACATTGTGTCTATTCTGGCCTCTTGAGAGCTAGAGGTAGAGGGTTCCTCAACTTCATTGTCTTTTCTTCTATCCCCTCTTTCCCCTTCCTCTCTTCTCCATTCTCCTTCCTCTTTTCTTCGCTCTCCTTCTTCCCTTCTCTGTTCTCCCTCCTCTCTTTTCTTCTTTCTTGCAGCAGTCAGGTTTACCTCCACCTCTATGGCATCTTTCATCATAGCTGCCAAGGAGGCTGATATCCTTTCACTCAACCACAAGGAAAATTCACCATTGAAAGCTTCAACATATTGAAGCTGGACAGAGCCAATGGGAGGTTTGAATATGGAAAGAATGGAATTTTATACTTTCATAAACCTGTCAAAAAATTATTGGACAGATTCACTCTCTTTTCTCCTCATGGAGAGATATTGGAACAGATACATCTTAGGGTTTTTTTGATATTCCCATTTGTCCCTGAAGGCATCTTCAAAGGATCTATAGTTTTGGATGGAGCCAACTAGAAGTTTTGTGAACCATCTTCTTGCCTCTCCACCAAGGCACTGAGCAAACAACCTAGCTTTCACATCATCATGGTCCACCTCTTCTAAATTTGTCCAATCTGAAAACCACTCCAAGTGTTCTTCAACTGAGTATCCACTATCCCAATTAAATTGTTTGATTCTTTGGGCATAAAGTAGGGGAAGGTCGTGAAGAACAACATGGAGGTTTAAAGGGGCCTACCTAGCCATCCTTGGAGGTACAACAAGGTTTACAGGAGGGATTAAGACTGGTGGAACATAAATTGGTAAGTTATGAGGAATGTAGGGAGTTGTGAAACCAGAAGATGAAGGTTGATTCTGCTTGGTAGTAATGGGAGACATATATGAGGTAGCAGAGTGCCTTATGACAGTGGAATTTAGGCAGGGTTGAATCAGTAGTAAGTGTAGGGTACTCTGGGTCAGGTAGGTGTTGGAAATCCTCACCTAGAGGCTCTGAGGTCAGGGGTCACCAGGAAATGCGGGGAAAATCAAACGTAGAGGTATCAAAAACCAAGTCAAAGAGGCTAGACTCAGATTTAGTTCTAGGAAAGGTTAGTCCAAACTCCTCATTACAATGTTCAGATATATCACTAACAACAATAACACCTTCAACAGGGAAGGAAATATTTTTGACTAACCTTTGCAGCCTATTGGCTTTTCGGATCAGACTTTCTAGATCAAAGACTTCTTAGAAGGATTCTACATCAGGATTTCTCCTCGTGTGGGTTCTTTGGCCCACCAGTCTTTCCCAATGGAGTCACCTTCAAAATTTGTGTGGAGTCGCCAGAGCATGTACAACCAATATGTATCTATGACCGGCTGCTCAACCAGGTCGTAGAGCTAAACAATGTCATTTCTCCCAGGGATGATTTGCTCTTTCGCTCCCCAGCAACGACGCCAAATGTTATCACCCTGTAATTTTCCTATGGTTGTGGTAGGAAGTCACAGGGGTAACCATTTCAAACTATTATTTAGACTATACTCTAGCCTTACAGTCAGAGAGGGCTCTCTCTTTGTCACATATACATTTAGCTTTAAACAAGCAGTCAGAAGACTAGATTCTGATGGTAATGGGGTATCTGAAGATTCAAAAATGGTGAAATAAACAGACAAGAAATACCATTGGGAAATGGAGTCAAGGCCTGAAACATCCAAGGGCTTACAGCAAATAATAACCATCAATAAACTTCATAATTTGAGGCAAAATAGGCACCAATGTTCAACAAAATATCTTAAAGAGATGGTAGGGGGAAATGAGAAGAAGCTTGATGTAACAGGAGGCACCTATCTGGGGATGAATCTCCTAAACACACCTTTAGCAAAATAAACAACAGAGGCTAGTAACTGCAATGGAGCGTATAAGGTGAATTCCAAAACATATACCAAAAACACATAAACAAATGCATAATTTGATGCAATGAGTGCTTAACAGAGAGCGAATTCCTCACATACAACTAGAAATGCATTAGCAGAAGATACACAGATATGAAAATGGAGTTTACAAAGGAAAAAACAGACTAAACAAGGGACGTCATGATGAATCTCAGAAAACTAAGAGCATACTTTTCATTAAAGCGTCAAAGAAATGACAGAGCTACAAACCCAAATGGTGAGGCTTCTGAATGAAAGATTCCAACCCTTTCTTCCTCTTTCAAGGGCTTACTTATAGAGTCCTGGGCTCCCAAGACCCACCTCAAAACAGAGCCCAAAAAAAGTTACAAAAACAGGAACAAATCTCAATGATCATACAATCCCAAGAACCTCTGACCTGGCAGATTCGCCATGATTTGTTAACAAAATAGGAAAGCATGTTGGGACACGCGTGCTGGACAAAAATGGAGAACAAAACAACTTGAGATCGCGTCTGCCGGCTGAAAACGATGGCTCAGAGCCTCCCTCGACGTTCTGCAATGATTTCCTTCACGGTCGTATCTTTACTAGTGAAATCGCTTATGGACCGTTGATCTTACCTCAAGATTCATTAAGGGTTGTCTTTCCGCCTCCACATTATCCTTTCCTCCCTTTAATCATTCTACACCATCGATCTCCACCAGACTCATCCTCAGTCGTTGATTTGAGATCAAGTTTGCAGGCTTCGAAATGCAAAAATCGGAATCCCAACCTTTCATAACAAACTACTTTACCTTTTCCGTCTTTCCGCTTCCGCCATTTCTTTCCCCACCATCGATTTTTGGCGGAAGCATTCTGAGTCGTCGATCTGGCGGATCGTGAAACACGGAACCTCAACTTTCTACGGGAAAATTCTTTCGTTTTTCGTTTTCTGACCTCCTCCCTTGTACTTCTTTCCGCACCGTTGATCTGGGCGGAAGCCTTCTGGACCATCGATCCAACGAATCGTGGAAATCAAAACTTCCACTTTTCACGACTAAATTCTTTGTATTTTCGTTTTCCGATTTCTGCTCTTTTTGTTCTTTCCGCGTCGTTGATCTGGGCGGAAGCCTTCTGGACCGTCGAAGAGTAGATCACAGAAACTGAAAATTCAACTTTTTATGATTAAATTCTTAAGTTTTCCGACTTCCGATCTCTACCTTTTCTGTTCTTTCTGCATTGTTGATCTGGACGGAAGCCTTATGGACCGTCGATCTAGCGGATCGCGGAAATCAAAACTTCAACTTTTCACGACTAAATTTTTTCTATTTATGTTTTCCGATTTTCGCTCTTTCTATTCTTTCTGCACCGTTGATCCAGGCGAAAGCCTTCTAGACTATCGATCTAGCGAATCGTGGAAATCGAAAATTCAACTTTTTATGATCAAATTCTTAAGTTTTTCGACTTCCGATCTCCGCCCCTCTGCTCTTTTCCGAACTATTGATCTGAGCGGAAGCTTTCTGGACCGTTGGATCTGGCGGATCGCGGAAGGCAGAAATTCAACTTTTTAAGGGCAAATTCTTAAGTTTTCCGACTTCCGATCTCCGCCTGTCTGTTCTTTTCTGGGCCGTTGATCTTATGCGAAAGTGCTTTGAGCCGTTAATCTGGCAGATCACGGAGATCGAAACTTCAACTTTTAAAGGGAAAATTCTTAAGATTTTCGACTTCCAATCTCCGCCCCTCTGCTCTTTTCCGGACCGTTGATCCTAGGCGGAAGTGATCTGAGTCGTCAAATCCCAGATCACGGAAGGCGAAAATCGGGATTTGAACTTTCAAGATTAAACTTCTTTATCCTTTCTGATTTTCGATCTCTACCATTTGCTGGACCGTTGATCTTGGGCGGAAGTGTCCCGGGCCGTCGGATCGCAGAAGGAGGAAGTCGGGAATCCATCTTTCATAACCAAAATTTTGCCTCTTTCGGACTTCCGCTCCCGATTTTCCTTGGGCAGAAATGATTTTTGGCCCTTCAATCTCTTTTGAGGATCGGATCTCCACCGCTCGTTCTTTCCAAGGCATATCCTTGATCGGATTTTTCATACTTTGGCACATTTCCAAGTCGCGTCAAAAAATCTCTTACTGTTTTGTTATTCATGCTTAGGAATAAGCCTCCCCAACAACATCAAAACCCCTTTTGCATACCTCTAGGTCATAAGATATGAAAAGTTGTTTACCCTACCCCCTCATTTTTACTGGCTCAAACCTTTGCCGGGGCATTCGTGCAAATTCCTTATGTAGTAAACTTCAAAATTTAGCACAGGTGCTAACAAGACGTTTTTGGGAGAGATCTAACTCTTTCCATCTGAAAATGCTGGCAATCAGGGGGGTTTTCTAATGTGCCTTTGATCATCAGTTATGCTTCTTGATTTATCTTGCCTTCGTAGTTTATTTTTCTATGGATCAATTCTAACTTGACGTAGGTTGCTCTTGCAAGAAGAGGGGCACACCAGCTCAACTCAATCCATCTTAAAACTAAACCTTTAGAGCTAAAAGGATAGTTATTTATAGAGACAAATTTATGTAACTCTAGTGCATGATCTCACCTTGATATTGTGCCTACATCGTCATAGAATCCTTGGTCTTATTAATTGTATTCTCATATCACATTACTTCAAATGCTTACATCATGTTGTTGATGTAATTGTAACTTCGGAATGTATTCACTTGTATTTCTTATCTATTGTAACCCGATGTTCATTCCCGGATGTATTGTAATGTATTTGAGTCATGTCATACCCCGATGTTTATTCCGGGAAGTTTCTATAATGAGAAAGTCATGTCAAGTCATTGTGGGTAACCCTATTATTGGTCAAGGGTTAAAGTCCCCACAATTGTGGGGCCCTTAGGTTATTAGACTATCCTAGTGAAGTCGACCCTAGGTGAGTCATTGTAAGTCGGGGCAATAGTCCCCACCATTGTGTTACCTTCCTATTGGTCAGAGGAGGCAAAGTCCCCACAAGTGGTGGGGCACTAGGGTTATTAGACACTCCTAGAGATGTCGGCTCTAGTAAGTAATTGTTAAGTAAGGCCGACATGTTGGAGTGCACTTCAAGTGAACGGAAGAATATAAATAGAGAGTGAGAGCCTCTCTATTTATCACTTGCAATACACATCACTCACTCACTCAAGTGTGGCGCATTAGTGAGGAAGGAAATACACTGGGACTAGACAAGAAGAAGACTACTGCTGTCGGAAGTGCATCTTACTGTTTTGGGCTTTTACTGTTTTGGTGCTGATTCTATCTCTGAGGAAGCTCCGGGGTTTTCTCCTTTATGGTTTCCCCGAGGAAAACTCTGTGTCTCTTGTCTCTTGTGATGTGCTTATGTTTTATTGTTGTGCTTGTTATTCTCTCAGTGAAAAGATCCTAAGATCATAATGTTAGCTTATATGATGAAAAACTAACATGGTATTAGAGCTAACCTGAGAAGAAGACATTGTGTAGCTACAGAAGCTAGGGCTTCTTACTTTTTGGGTCCCTCTCCACAATCTATCAGCAAAAGTATGCTAAGATGACTCTCCATTGAAGGGTGCATCTTTCTGTCGAAGCGGAATTCGATTCCAAGCATTTTCAGTTTTCAATATGGAAATTAGGGCTTTCTACAGAAGAGGAATTTTCGAGTGAGACTAGCACAGGATTGTTCTCCTCATCAAAACCGAAGTTTAGAGACCTGGATCAAGAAATTTGGTTGGGTGAAACTCCGGGAAAGTCAAACCCTAGTTTGACCCCGAGCTAGGAAAAAACCCTAAATACTAAAACTGATAAGTTTTGGTACAGTCGCTATACTCCGCGGTTGGCGAAGTCTCAGAAGCTTAAAATTGCAAGGGCCGAAGATAA
The DNA here is from genome assembly GCA_001517045.1 of Pseudotsuga menziesii. Lineage (NCBI taxonomy): Eukaryota > Viridiplantae > Streptophyta > Pinopsida > Pinales > Pinaceae > Pseudotsuga > Pseudotsuga menziesii. The sequence goes on from LPNX010440079.1 coordinate 95,737, forward strand.
AATCCTGATGAACACTATGTCCAAAAATCAGCCTCAGATTCACTATATTCTGGGAGATATGATCCCTTCAAGTTAGGGTTCCAGCCTCTTCCAGAATTCATCCTTAAACAAGACACCTGGGGAGAATTGCAATATCTTGGGATACAGAGGTCCAAATGGAATTCCTGAAGATGTTCTAGAAAGGGCACGAACTGTACTTTTGGTGGTCTGAAGATCAGACTCAGAAGATGAACCAATGACACGTGGCATGCCGTACAACGTCGCTGTTCTGAACAGTCCTGTAACAGGTCACCTTGGGAAAAGGATCATAAATCCCAAATGGTGAAACCATTTCTGATGAAACCTGCGGTGTTGGATCAGGGACATGCGAGGTTACCTCAGTACGAAATTTCAGATGCAGAGGAGCAGTAATTTCAGAGATATCACAGAAACAGTAACAGACATTTCTGCAGAAGAAATTGGAAAATTAGGGCTTCCTGTTCTGGGAGCTTCCATCCACTATTTTCAGAAAAGGAGTACATTGGATAGATCCATTTGAAGAGATCTATCTGTCTATCCAATCAGATCTGAAAGATTCCAAGTTTTGAAAATTAGGGTTTCTGTGACAAACCCTAGATCAGCCAACTCCAGAACCAAGAAGGACACCTCAAATCGATAAGATCTAATCCTTTGCTATTTTCATTTGAGGTTCTCATTTCAAAGTAATCTATCACATCAGTTTGACAATAAGCTTGGTGAATTTGACAACTTCCAAGCCTGGAAGTATACGATCTCTCTGAAGAAAATGGATTGGACACCTACATGAGTATAGAGGTTCCAGTTTCAGAGGGAGATGAGGCTAGAAGCCTTTCACAAGAAGAATTTGGTCAAGGCCAAGAAGATCATTGCTGATTCAGTCATGAATCAACTTGTATTACAAGTGTCTCCCCAAAGACACCGAAGATGTTTTATTCCCTGGCCAAGCTATTTCAAGGGAAGAACATAGATCGTAATATGACCCTAAGAAACCAGTTGAAGGAAGTGAAGATCCAGAATGAAGAGACCATGCAGTCATAAGAGCCTCTCAAATCAAGAACAACTTGAAGCGGTAAAAGAAGAAGTGAAGAATGTAGAAGTGATGATAGCCACCTTGAATGGTCTCCCAGGATCATGGGATTCATTCATTCAAAGAATGTGTGCCAGAAGGAAGTAAGTACTTTCAGCAGACTCTGAGAATAAGAAGAAGCTCGACTCATAAGAAGAGAAGAGAAGATGGGAGCAATTGAAGATCAAGCTCTACTCATCCAAAGAAGATCCCTCAAGCGATGAGGAATATGAAGATCTCAACTCTTGAAGAACTTCTTATCCACCTTAGCATTTGGATAAGAAACGATGCTATGATGAATGAAGAAGACGATGAAGCTGAAGACTCAAGAAGGAGTATACCCACGAAACAAATAAAGATAAGTATTCAATTGTCATTTCATTGTTTTGTTATGCATTTGTTTATATTCAGTTAATGTATTATGCATGATAGAATGTTTGCATTAATGACAGTACACTACTGGTAAGTAGCTCATGGTGTTGTACAACTCTCCATTGCTACTTATCTAGAATGAAACCTCTTTGCTAACATATTGGATTAGTGCACAATCTCAATGTTGTCCTGGTAGAGATGGAAGGCATCTAGAAAGTTTCAGTGAGATATGGATGAATGTTGTATTGGCTAAAGTAGTTGCATGATCATATATTTATGCATAAGAACTTGCCAGTATAAATATTCCTTATGAAATGTTTCTAACCATACAAATGCATTTGACTTGTAGGAAAGACCGCATACATAATCGCCTACAAGCAAAGAAGAATGAAAACTTGTTCCAAAGAACAAGTGACGACAGTTCAAAGACAAAGAATAATATGACGAGTGCAGTGACATCATTAATGCAAAACCTTCCAGCCACCAAGAAGGGAAGACCAGTTCAAGAAGAATGATGTCAGGGCGTAGTATCGAGACCTAAAGAGAAGTTCATAGTTCCATCAAGCAGTAGATGGAAACATCGTGGGATACAAAGCAAGATTCGTAGCACGAGGCTTCTCACGAAAGGAAGGCCTAGACTACGAAGAGACATTTGCAGCCAGTAAGAGTTGAAACACATACATGATGAGATTGATGAAGATATTAACCTTTGCTACAAGGTTGGAGATGCAAGTCTATACACTAGATGGTCACATAGAATATTAGTAGCATAGGAAGCTACTTGTCACTCCAGTACAGAATGTTTTCAGTGCATAGAGTACAGAAGACAGAGGGAGTATGATGCTTCGCTTCAGAGGGAGTGACTACAGAATATCTTGAAATTCGGCATGGTACGACAGGACGGGCAGATTACTGATGACTCTAGGCTTTACTAAGAGTAAAGTGGATTCCAACCTTTGCTTCAAGGTTGAAAGCGAAAGACCAGTAGTGCTCCTGTTATGTGTCGATGCACTATTTTCTAGGTATGGAGATGTGGCAGAGTACAGATGGAATCTTCCTTGGACAAGGGAAGTATGCAGAAGAGATCCTGAAGAGGTTTGGGATGATGGACTGTAAGGCTATGGCCACACCTATGGCATCGAACCTGAAGCTATTGAGTGATGCTTCATCAGAGTCGGTTGATGCTACGATGTATCGTCAGATGATTGGGTCCTTGATGTACCTGAGACCAGATACTTGCTTTGTTGTGAACACATTGAGACAGGTTCACCTGATGGTTGCAAAGCATGCAGGGGTACAGTTGATTATGGGCTCAAGTACGATGCGAATCAAAAGATTAACCTAGAGGGTTATGTTGATTCAAATTGGGCAGGCAGTGCCATCGACAGGAAGAGTACTTTAGGATGTTGCTTCAGTATGGGATCAGGTGTGATCTCTTGGTTTAGCAGGAAGCAATCCTGTTTGGCACTGAGTACAACTGAAGCAGAGTATGTCGCAGCTTGTTCAGCTAGTTGTGAGGCAGTATGGCTGCGGAAGCTACTGTCTGATATATTTGATCTCCAGTTGGATGCTACTTGTATACATTGTGACAACCAGAGTTGCGTGAAGTTGTCAGAGAATCTAGTGTTCCGTGACAAGCCGAAGCATATCGAGATCAAGTATCACTATACTAGGGATATGGTGCAAAGAGGAGCAGTGAAGCTCCAATATGTTGCGACGGAGGAACAGATAGCTAATGTATTGACGAAGCCATTAGCCAGAGTGAAGTTCGAGTACTTCAGGGAGAAGCTTGGTGTTCTCCAAATCGAGGTTTCCTCCAAGGGAAAGTGATGAGTCCCAAAGCCATTCTGACGAGCAGGTCAGATGTAAGGGCTGAGCCATTCTGACATGGTGAGAGGATTGGTTCCTTCCATGTCAGATATGAGTGCTGAGATCCATAGCCATTCTGACATGGTGAGAGGATTGGTTCCTTCCCTGATCAGATGTAAGGGCTGAGCCATTTTGTCATGGTGGTAGGGTTGCTCCCTTCCATGTCAGATATGAGTGCTGGCCATTATGTCGAGCAGGATAGATGTAAGGGCAATTTCCATTCTAGGAATGGAGGCACCTGGTCAGTTACTAGGAACACTCAGTGTAAAAACTGAGTAGCCATTCTGATGTGATAGAGGGATGTGTTCCCACTTGATCAGATGTAAGGGCTGAACCATTCTGTCGTGGCTAAAGGATTAAGTTCCTTCCATGTCAGATGTGAGTGTTGGTCATTCCGACGAGCAGGTCGGATGTAAGGGCAACTGCCGTTCTCTAAAAGAATAGAGGCGCCTGGTCAGTTACCAGGTAGCTCAGTCGAGGACCGGGGGCCATTCTGATATGACTGCTGAGATGTGTTCTCGTAGGATCAGATGTGAGTGCAAGCCCTTCCATCACTGTGATAGGATGTGTTCCTGTCTGGATGGATGTAAGTGCAGAGCCTTTCTGGAGCGACTGAGGGATGTGTTCTCACGTGCTCAGATGTAAGTGCTGAAATCTCATCATTGTGATAGGATGTGTTCCTGTCTGGATGGAAGTCTTCCATCACTGTGATAGGATGTGTTCCTGTCTGGATGGATGTGCCCTTCTGACGAGTAGGTCAGATGTAAGTGCTGAAATCTCTCATCACTGTGATAGGATGCGTTCCTGTCTGGATGGGAGTCTTCCATCACTGTGATAGGATGAGTTCCTGTCTGGATGGATGTGCCTTTCTGACGAGTAGGTCAGATGTAAGTGCTGGGCGAAGACCTACATGATGGGTAGGCCTACAACCAGCATGAAAAAGGGTTGGCTCTGTAGAACTTCCTGTGACGAGAAGAATCATGAGATAGCACCAGTGATGATCCAGATCCAGTGATGACAGCTAGTGATGATCCAGATCCAGTGATGATAGCCAGTGATGATCCAGATCAAGTGATGATCGAGATCCAGTGATGATGATCCAGCAGTGATGATCCAAATCGAGTGATGATCCAGATCCAGTCCAACGATGTTGATCTAGATCGAGAGATGATCCAGATGCAGTGATGATGTTCCATGATGATCCAGATCAAGTGATGATCCAGATCCAGTGATGATGTTCCATGATGATCCAGATCGAGAGATGATCCAGATCCAATGAAGATGACTTACAGATGAAGATGACTTGAAGATGAAGATGACTTTGAAGATGACGAAGACCTGACAATGACCCAGATGATACAGAGAAGAAGACTTGTGCTGATAAATTGTGTCAAGAGAATACCTTCCTAGTTAAGAGGGAGTGTTGATGTAATTCTAACTTCAGAATGTATTCACTTGTATTTCTTATCTATTGTAACCCGATGTTCATTCCGGGATGTATTGTAATGTATTTGAGTCATGTCATACCCCGATG
>LPNX010440079.1:100988-117077 GCA_001517045.1 Pseudotsuga menziesii
TACTCTTTTGGTGTTGATTCTATCTCTGAGGAAGTTGCGGGGTTTTCTCCTTTATGGTTTCCCCGAGGAAAACTCTTTGTCTCTTGTCTCTTGTGATGTGCTTATGTTTTATTGTTGTGCTTGTTATTCTCTCAGTGAAAAGATCCTAAGATCATAATGCTAGCTTATATGATGAAAAACTAACACATATTTGAATCACAATTACATTCCACCTACTTCTTTATCGAGTTTCTACACTTGCTTCTCATTTTGCACTCTTTTCTCCTTATCTCGTAAGATTGTATCAAATGGACATTAATTCCAATGTGATATGATTCATTGATCTTATGCGAGATATAAGGGTCATTACGTTATGTTTTTAGGTTTAATAAAGTTAGGATACCCAAGCCAATCTAAACACAAAATACATGGGCTTGCAACTAAAGTCAATGATATTTAGGTTATACATTGTGTCTTAAGTTCTCCTGACTTGCCTATGAAATAGGAACTAACTTCCATTGAAAAATTTAAAAACTAGACAATTAGACATCAATCATCTTATACACCTAATATAACTTCAATAGAATGTCCTCCTTATTTCTCCCCATGTCATCATCATGGCAATGAAATGATTTTAGGAACATAAGAATGTAATCAATCATATATAAATGAAGTATAAAGAAAATTCATCATGTGACATTTGCCACTTTATTCACTTACAAAAGTCCACACACATCAAACCAGAAACTCAAGTAAAAGATAATTAATAAATGTAGCCATCATAACAACATATATAGAGCTAAAGCACCAAAATGAGATCATAACTAGGGATATATGAATATAGATATTTACATGGCATGTACCCAATTATGTATTAAAACAACTCACAACATAACTAGCCCAAAATCTATTATCATAGTTGAAATTGAATGTTAGTCATAACCCGGTATGTCCAAAATTATTAAATATCGATAAAAAATTCATAGTTGTTTATCACCCACCTCAAAGGCATCATCCAAAAACTATTGCAATTATCCTCTAACATCTCCATTTAATCACCTAATGATAACAGATTGTTTCCCATCCTTGACTTGTATAGTCATGGTGAAGTCATCTAACTCCACCTAAGGTATCTTAATAAGGGGTTCAAGTTCTAGCCTGAGGGGAAGGCAAGGCGATAAGGTCTCTCTAGGAAGATGAAATAAAGGAAGACTAAGATACTTTTGGGATGGTAGTAGACTTACTAGCTCTTTCAAGTGTAGGTGAATTTGGGATTACATTATTTGAAGTGGGAGGATTGAGACTGTAAGATCCATCAAATTGTGACCGTATAAATGGTATCCAATAAATGTCTTCACATAACCTGTTTAAAGGCAAATTTGTGTGTTTTGGTGGTGTTTTGTGGACCAAACATGCCTTGTTTACAGGACATTTGGGCTTTGTTTTTCCCTACAATTTTTTAGATGCCTAAACCCTCACAATGACAAGCATTAACTCTAAACCTAGGCATGTTCTAAGGCGATTCCTCAATTATGTTAGCATATGGAGATAACATGTAGCCTTAATGAGTCATTTGAAGCATTCATGGCCTTTTTGCATCCACCTCTGAGGACAACATTCTGATCTTTGAGGTCTTTTATATCATTTGGAGGGCCTACAACCCTAGATGAGGGTCTTATGCTTATGTGTCAAGCCTAATTTCCTATAGTTGCAACTGTGGAAAATGGTGATGACACTAGGGTGAATTTATGGCAGTCATCTATAACAGGGGTTTTGTGCTAAAGCCATTGTTCTCAATCATCATTTTGTGCTAGAAGGGACCCCGATGCATGAGACATGATAATTGCTAATGTTAGTAAGGGAAGATGCTAAGTTAATCAACTGAAGGACTTAATTAATGCCTTGATATTGCTATCAACACTTCTAACCTCTAAACTACTAAAGCACCCTCTTCATGTACATTTCCAATTCTTCCTGTGTAGTACTTGAAATCTTTGTTGTTCTCAAACTTGTTTCCAAATTGTATTCAATGACATCAACAAATGGACAATTATATCTTTTTGCTATTCCAAAGAAAATAAGTGTCTGGCCTATTGTCCATTGGAGCAACTATAGGGCTTCCAAGTCAAAGGGAAGAAACAATAAGTCTATCATTTGCAAAAGTTAGTTTATGGATTGAAGTAATACTGAAGCAGTGCTACAAGAGTGATGTCACAAAAGCAAGGAGAAAATTGGATCTCCAACACATACATACAACAACCTACTCCCAATGTATGACATGTATAAACCACAACAACAAAAATCACACATTTATTCCATGATATTTATCACAAGCAAAATCTACAGGAAGGAGAAACTCTTAGTTTTTATATCATGTGGTTAAGAAAGCAATTTAGAGCCAACACATCATGGACTACACTTCAAACCTAAAAATTCAAAGTCTACCATGATTTGTCTACAACTAACCATACTATGTTTTACAATAGCTCAATAAAACCTCTATCTACTCCCAATTTTCTTCATACTATAGTTGGAAATTATGTCAACAAATTTTATTTAGCACCAAGATAGGCTCATTAAAGGAAGGTCAAAGGATGGGGTTATTTTGGATTGTTTTTGGTCCATGGAAACTAGAGACAAAATGTGGACTTTTGACCATAGTTGACCTTGAGAATTTAGCAATGAAGACAAAAATCAAGGGTCAAGATATAAGAGCTTCCAACCCTGATTATGGTCACCCAAATCACATACAAACCTGGTTAATGTAGAAACAGATATAGATTTACATGTAAGATAAAAGTACGAGTTGGGTTAAATTGATGGAAAGTTTAATTGGATTTGTATGCTACTCACGAAAATTCAAAACCAATATCACTAAATCAACACACACATAAATGAAGGAAAATATAAAGTTATTCTAGTTGGTTGAGTTACCTTCTTCTCATTTCCATTCAAATATGATGTTGAGTTGACCTCTTACATGATGTAGAGCATAATGGTAAGCCAAGCGTTCTGCCCCTTTACACCTCCACCATTGAATGTATATCAATGATCACAATCAATTTCTCAAATTCAGCATTCAAAACCTGCTTTTGCTAATGTATTGTGCTTGTATTATCAAAGGGGTATGGGCCAACCTTTACATATTAGAACTACCAAAATCGATTAAGAAAACAATCTAAAATTGAGTTGCCTCATAAGAAATAACACACCTCCTATTGGTCACCAACTATTCTAGTGTACAACTTATCATAACTATACAAGTAACCACCAATATCAACATGTTGTAACCATATAATTTGATCTTGCATCCATACTTTCCCCTTGCCCTCAATCTCAAGCCTGGCAACCTAATTAAGACATTAATGAGCATATGCTATATGCTATAGTATGCACACATTAAAGAAGGTACACAATAAATCTCGAAACCTAACCAGCCTACAACTTGAAAATAGAATCAACTCACCTCATGTAGTGTGAGAATGATCATTTCCTCCAAAGCAACTAACCTACAAAATAATGATAGTCAATTGAACGTCCAAAACCATAAAAGAGAAAAAAATAGGGGGGATCACGTTTCAAAATACCATGTTTTAAGCCTCTAGTGAAACCTACATCTTATGCGCTTAAGTGATACTCAACTTTCTTGATTGGCTCCCTTCACCTTTGGTTTGTGATAAGTAATGTAGCACCGTCTCTGGAGCAATCTTCAAGATGCTAGGGGGAGCCTCCAATGGATTTAAAGAAATGAGCATCCCAATATTTTATGGTTAGACACTACATCTTAACCCATAATGCAAGAGTGTGTATTCTTTCCTGAATTGGGTCGAAGCCTACGTGCCATAGGAAAAGGGTAAGGGCCGCATTTCCCCAAAACCAGGAGCCTTCTAGAGCTATCCCTTGTCTTTTCCCTACGGAGTTAAATACGAAAGTGATATACCCTCTACTCCCAGCGAATGCTTGAGGAGAATATCCAAGCAAATGGTTCCATGTTCTGTGAACCCAATTTTTTAAGTCCTCCTTGAATCTCCTGGCATGGAATCTGCCGATGAGCGCAAATTTTGTGTAATATATGACTTTTTCTTTAAAAATCTCAAGATCGATTGAAACCTTCACCTAGTTTGGGATTTTTGCAATGCAATAAAGTCTGTCAAGTCCTTCAACAGGATATCTTTAGGGGCAAATTAGGTGAAATCTGAGGAAGAAGGCTGCCGATAAGACTCAGGCACATTCGCCTCAAGGGGAATGATTTGGGGAGGTTAATTAGGGAGGGAAGGAAATCATGGGCGGGAGTGAATGTATGAAGTTTGAACACCTGAGGTGGGAGGACGAGGAGGGATATCATTCAGGATGATGGGTGACAAGAGGTAAAAAAAATTGACGAGTGTGAGGGTCTGGAGCAACACGTGAGGGTATGTCCAAGCCCTGATCATTTATCAGTCGATGGGAGAACTAGTTTTAAACGAATGAATCCTTAATGGAAAAATTGAGGTTCCTGGTTGGAGGATAAAGCTTCATTTCTTGGAGCTCCATCATTCATATTCTTCGACCGCCGTGCTTCTATTACACAAACCCAATTTGCAACATGGTGAATGTAGATGCTCATGAACCGAATTTGCATTGGTGGCCACCTTCAAGGCACCCACAAAGAAATTCTAGAAGACAAGTCCAAATTCAAATAAAATTTCAAAATTCACTGATTTTTAAGGGCCTTTTTTCTATTTCTTTTATATTTTGTTCTATATTTCTTTAACGTCGCTGAAACGACGCCTAACCAACGTTTATGTCAAGGTATCAATGTTAGGGAAAAATAGTTTTTTTGAGTGACATAAGCTCATTCAATTCCATTTTCACTAAAGAAAAGCCTGTCCAGTTGACACCTTTTCAATGTTGAGGATTGATATTAAACTCCAAACGCCAGTCCAAGCATCGAAGTTGAACTCCAAATGTAATAGTGTTCCTTAAGCTCATCAATCTATGAATGCAATAAACTTTTTTTAACAAAGGATATGCCTACTGGATACATGGAAGAGAAATCCCCATAATAGCAGGGATAAAAATTGTATCACAAACAAATTGATTTTATGTGCAATTTCTTTTTGAGATTATACACATGGCCACTTCTCCTAAGCGGATGCTTGGCGCTGCCCCTTCAAGGACATCAATAAAAGAAAGATAGAAAGTGTGAGCCAACTCGGTGGAACGATGAAAATTTACATCCTCGTATAGTTGGTTCAAACTTCAAAGTACTTAGAGAAACAGAATGAATTTTAAATTATGATACATGTGTCTATCTGCGATGCACCTTAATGAAAACCGAAACTGAATATGTTTGTGCTGCACAGCAAACAACTGAAATTGAACATTCAAATGTAATCGACTAGAAATTCCTGTTGAGAAAATTTAAAAGACATTGATACATTTAATTCTGAACATTTTGTTGACTGCCTATAGATTATGGAATTCAGCTGACTTTAGAAGGAGGTGCGATACTTGGAAATATGTATCAAGTGGAATCCCCCTTCAATGCACATGTCAAGTTCAAATATTTGTCAAAAGAGCAATGATATTCTTCCTTTCACTTAATAGAACTCTCAGATACTCGCTCTTCAATTTCATACAACGCTGACTGAAAATCAGCCAAAACAATCTTATTTACAGTGGAGGGTTTGAAGTCGAATGGCACGTTCCAATCGGCAGTTTTATTCGTCAGAGTCCATATCATATTTACATTCTTCATTATTACATCAGTGATGTACTCCATGATAACACCCGCAGTTTGACGATGGACAAATCCTTGACACCCTGGTCTGTAATCAACTAAGCCACCTTCATACTCTGTCCATCTTTTCAGATTTATGTTTACATTATCAAGTTGTATTTTACTTAGAAAACTTTCTGCTGATCCTGCTAAAAAAACTCCATTCTCTGATGTTGCTGTTATGTTAAGAAACCGTACATTCGATATTGAGCCAACAACTGTAGATGGATCTCGAGGGCATGCAGTGACATAAATGGGCTCCGCTCTACCCCACCAGGATGAATCATAGTAGCGCGTCGTAATGTTTATGTTGGAAAATGTCACTCCATTGACACTGCCTGTTTCACACATATTGTCAAAAACAAAACATATAGATGAGACTAAACCTAGTGTATTGACATCTAGAAAAGGAAAATCTATGTGAGTTCTAAACGCCTTCCCATTCTCAATGTTGAATCAGTACAAACGTTGTGCAATAAAGATCAATGATTTGAATAATGGGAGGATGGCATTGCCTCCATTAAGGGTTTATAAGGTTTCAATTAGAATTCAACTCTCAGGTGAAACCATTTGAGATAAGATTGCACTGTTCCCAATGTTGGGTTGCAAATTAGAAAACGCAATAATTAATGTGCAAAATGATAAAGGTACATGTCCATAATTCATAAGGCTACATCAGCTTCCTCTAACCATCTCAAGGATCTCTTGAACGCAACTTCGAAGAATAATGGAAATTCTATGAAGGTGCGTGATCATAACATAGGGAAGTGGAAACGTTATATTTCATTTCATATGTAGGTATGAAATGTAGGTAGAGAGAGAGTTGTAGGTATGAAATGTAGGTAGAGAGAGAGTTAACGGTTTATAATATTAATATATATCAATTAATTGAAAACTGGTAATAATTCATAACAATACATCAGTTTCATCCAACAATGTCAACGATCTTTTGAGTGCAATTTAGAAGAATAATGGAAATTCTATGAAGGTGAGTGACCATATTACAGGGAAATGGTAACATATTGTATATAGAGAGAATTAACAGTGTAGATCAGGTAAAAATTCATAATACTGGTAAGGCATTTTAAGATAACAAGAAGTTGAAGGAATCATGAAAGTTCATTCTTTCTCTCATATTGAAGATGGCAAATATTAAGTCTATCAAAACAATGAACAGCTAAGGTGTTATATTATAAAACAAGAATGTTAGTCTAATAGGGATCTATAAAGATTTCAATGCTATAATACAAATAAACCTCCAAACTAATTACATAGAATCTCATCGTCAATTCAAACAATACCTATGATGCCCAAGGTCCACAAGTTCAATGATTAGTCAAAGATGGTCAAGATTCAATACAACATGATAACATCTCCAAATTTGAGCATTGAACCAGGTGCACCTATTACTCACTTGTCTTGTCAAATACATTAGAGATAGAACTCAACCAGGTGCACTTACTATTCACTTGTCGTGTCAAACACTTTGACGATAAAATTCATATGCAATGGGACAACAAAAAGGAAAAATTTAAAGGTAAACTAGTGTTTAAGCAAAGTAATAAAAAAAGTATTCTTGAATAATCATGGACTAATTTGAAAATTATTACATGATTGGCCATTTTTTCAAAACGATTTATAGTTTCATTTTCCTCACAAAAATTGTCTTCAAACACATCTTTCTCAAAATTATAAGAAAATACACCATCAAAATCTGAATTTTGCAAAACCAAACTTTTACTTTCCATGGAAGTTTGAGGGCCTTCACTTGACTCTTCATCTTCTTCACAAAGAGATGCAACCAGATCTTCAATGTTGTTTTCCTTTGAATCTGAAATGTGTTCTTCATAGGAAGTTGAGTCATCGTCTTCAATATCATCTTAATACCTTTCTATAGATCTGAAATTTCTTTCATATATGGCTCATGGGAAAAGGGTCGGTTTTCATCATCTTCAGGTTTTGCTAATGGTGAGAATGGAATGCCATGCTTTTCTTTGATATGGTCGAATAAAAACATATAAGCACTATATCTCCTACTTATGTCCACCATGAGAGACATTGAAGGGTTCTTCTCATATGAAGCAATCACATCCATCAAGCTTATCTTCTATTTTGGTACAGACATCAACTTAGTAACATGCATCATCATCATAACAATGAACCCAGAAAACTTGAAAACCAAATCTGGAAATGATTTATCTTCTCTGAGTTGAAAATACAATACCACTCCCAAACACTTTTCCCATTCAATGAGTATGCAAATGCTTTCATCAAGATATCTTCATGCACCATATTAAAATCTACAACAAAATCAATGAAGGATGCAAGATGTCTTGAAGCAAAATGAGGATTTCCCCAAAATCTTGGAATATGATTCTTCCATATATCAAAATTAACCTTATGTGGATATCCATGAATGAATGAAAAGTCAAGAGGTGAAGCAATGTTTCCCAAAATGTTCCTCTAGATGGAGCCATGCTTCGTATCTGAAATCTGAAAATGAAATTTGCAAGTGGTCTTCATTACCTCATCAACCAATGGAGTCAACAAGGTGAGGCTCACTTTTACAGTCAACAAGGTCTTCAAATTTCTGTAAGCAACTAGGACTTTTGTCCCTTCATGGAATCGCCATATGAGCTATGGATCTCCAAAAGTCTGCAGTCATAAAATCAATGTAGCAAACTACAAATCCGGGAAATGGACTTTATCCCCCAAAACAACACTAAAATGTTACAACTTAACCTCTCACCTCTTGTGATAAAACTCAAATGCACAAGCGAGAGCCTAAGTTGAACTAAGAAGGGGCCATTGTCACCTCACCACCCTCTTATACTATTTAGTGCTAGTTCTCCTTTAGCACAAAGGAGGCTTCCCTGAGACTAGGATTACTAAAGACATAGAATGAAAGCTCAAGAAGAAAGATTCGTTAGCAAAACAAAGTAAGAAATAATATGGAATTAAGGGATGAGTGATGACCATTTAGCACATGGGGTCAAAAATGGAAAACTACAATGAATACACTTGTAATGGAAGAGAGATAAACACCCATATACATGGTATGTAGTCCAAACTTCCTTCTAAAAGATCAAGAGAACCAAATCAAGTGGTTATAAGCATAATCCTTACAGCAAGGATACATTACAATGAGATAACCCTATTAAATAGTTCTATCATCAAGAAAATAGTAATAAATTATGTAAATTAAATACATGAAGTGTAAGAGGAAGCACTTTTCCTACATAACAACCATTGGGTGAAATTCTTCCTTAATTAAGTAGGGAAAGTGCTTCCTTCTTAAACTTCATGTCATCTAGATTTACATATTTTCCTAGTGTAATCTTGAAAGTGTTAGGACTATGTAATGGGGTTCCTTTTGTTGATAATGATTACTTGCTATAGAAGTGTTCCTATAGCCACTTGATTAAGCCCTCATGAATTTTTAGTAGGGAGACTAGACTACATACCATGTTGTTGTTGTATGTCCCCCTCTCTTTGCAAATATACCCATTGTAACTTTCCATTTATGACCCCATGTGCCCAATGGCTTCTTGAGATGATGGTGGAGAGCAAGTACCCTAGCATTTTTGAACCCCATGCATAGTGCAATGCTTGAGCTTTGTTTTTTAACATATTTCAAGCTCTCCACTTGCTCGACTGCCATTGTCTTGCGGCCCCCGATTCAAGCCTTTCCCAACCCCACGATCCATCATCCGAGCCTATGTTTGTCAGGCCCCCAATCCAAGACTTCTTGATTGAAATTGTCTCGTGGGCCCTTGTCTAAGCCAAAAAAAAACATGGTAGAACTATCCTGTGAGCCCCCTACCCAAGCCCTCGTTTGTTCAATCTAAAGCCCGTAGGCCCCCCCGTTCGAGCCCACGAGCCCTGTTACCAACTTTTTTGTACCATAGTTGGGTTACCTGAGGAGCCGTCGATTGACAAACATGTCCAACATTTGATTCCAGTGTATCAGTTGATCCGCCTTTGTGTCTAGCCAGTTTTGGCTAGTCAGTTTTTTATTTGAATAATTTTGACCATGGCCCCGCGGGGTTTGTAATAAAATATGCTAGTAGGGTGTTTTGAGTGGTTCGGTCCCCTAAGACGTAGAATCTCAACTAAAGTATTCCAGGGAATTTTTTGCCCTTGACAATTATGCTTTGCCTATAGCCGAGTATAATTGACGAGGTTTTCTCCCGCTTCCTCCAAAGCTGGAATGTCCGATTTTGAATTATGGGCGTTGGGGGGTTATTAGAGCCCAATTAAGTGTATATAAACATACTAGGCATTGTTAGAATAGAGCATGGTCATGTCCTAAGTCACTAGGACCCTTTAAAAAAAATTCCGAAAAAATTTTACTGGACGCGTCAAAAAATTATTTTTTAATATTTTGATTTTTTAATTAATTTTTCCATAATTTAAATGGAAAAATCCTATTTGTAATAAGTTAGTCATCCGGACCCCAAATTCAATGATTGAAGGCTCTAACCTTAAGCCAAAAATCATTTTTGATCGGCCAGCCAGTCAAATCCAACTTTCAGATCATCAATCGGACATATAACGCACATTTTCTAAAAAAAATCATTTTTGGGGAAAAATGGATTATTTATTAAAAAATGATTATTTTGGAGAAAATCCAAAACTCTCCAAATTAATCCAAATTCAATGAAATAAAAGGCTAAATGACATGTCAATGGGCATTTATGATGATTGGAGTTATCATAACTCAGCTTCAGTTAGCATTCGGTGAGCATTAAAAATATATTCAGTTAACGGTCATGTCATCTCCAGCGAAACTCCCGAATTGGATGAGATCAAGAGCACTCATTGGTTTGACGATTTGATCGAGGCAGGAACTGTTGATTACATTGGCAGTGGCTTCTCCTTACCTATATCTGGCTCCTCCATACCTAGATGGAGTCTTCACCTACCAGCTCACGCCCTCTCCTAATGCTCACGCCTCTCTCTCTCCACAGGGGCGTCATCACACGTGTGGGTTGGTCTGTGCACTGGTTTCTGCGTTTAGGGTTGGAGTGGGGGTGCCTTGCCTAGGTGGAGGCCTCCCCTCACTCTTAACTCTCCAGCTTAGGTTTTGTGCTCTCAGTGTTGTGCCGAGCCGGTTAGGTTTGGTTTTCTAGTTTTAGGGTTTTGGGTCTTCTTTCATTGTATAAACAGAGGCTTCTTTAGCTCTATTGGGATGGATCTTTGATTGTAAACTTACTCTGTAAGAATTTGTAATTGCTTATGCTCATCTTTGGAATAAAATCAAGACTTTGGAGGTCCATGCAGCTCAATACTTGTGGTGAATGAATTTTGTGATGTGATTTCTGTCCATCTATTTCATTTTAAATGCTCATATATGATCTAATCAATTAGGTTTAGAAGTCTACTGTTTAGAACGTGAAATCTTTCATTTACAGTTGTTAAGTTGGTTGATTATGCTATTTTATTTAAGATTTCATGAGCAAGACATATTAAGTGATATTAATGTTGATGAGTCTTTATATTTATTAGCATGCTAGTTGATTGATCTCACTGGGTGTTTGAAGTGTTTTGATCTTGGACAGGATCTACCATTTTGGAGAAGGGTGTGAGCTCGGTTGCATCTAGCTCATCTTCAAGATCACAAGTTTTTCTTTGTTTAACACTGGTTTCTCTACAGGATCTACAATAACTTGGATTTCTCCAAGAAGAAGGCTTTAAGAGTCTTTGTTTGCTACAAGTTCCATCTTATAAAGTCTTTTTTAAGTTTGTACTTTGGTTACCGGTTACTTAGGAAGCCTTGGCCTACCTCTTTCCATCCTTTGGCTTCCCTTCCCTTGCTTTATTTGGCTTGCTTTTTCTCCTTCTTCTTCGCTGTCCTCTTTCCTTTGTCTTCATTTAGTTCGCTGCCCTCTTTTTTACTGTTTTTCAGCCCTCTTTCTCACCCTTTGGACAGCCCTCTTTTCACCCCTTTCTTGCTTTAGGACAGCCCTCTCTTTTACTGTTTGCTGCCCTCTTTCTTACTGTTTTGCAGCCCTCTTTTTTCCTTTAGGATAGCCCTTTTTTTACCTTTTCTCTCTCCCTTTCCTTGGTCTTTCTCCTCTCTCTTTCCTCCTCTTTCACCGCTATTTTTTACCCCTCTTTGAGAGATTAGTTTGTAGTTTTATGTCTTTAATTTTTTGATATAACGTTTGAATTGTTTAAAGCTCTTACTTGCAGGAAAAATCGAGAAAAGTCTGTTATCACTCGCCTTGTAGTTGCCTGTGTGAGGTGGATCCAAGATGGATGGTAGAGGGGCAAGCAACTAAGGGGTGGAACCACGACTGCCTAGACTCCGAAATGGATGGTTGTCACGCCAATCAAGGAATCCTTCACTTTATGTTATCCTAGTCCAAGACAACAACGGGGGAGACCCAGATCTGCTCTCGGCAAGAGAGATCAGACCTAGACACCAGAACAGATCTAATGGGGCTTCAAGGTATGTAAGGTGCAAGATGAATGGAAACCCTAGCTCTAGGGTTTAGGTACTAGCAACTGATGGAAATGACCACTGTCTTGGGAAACGTAACTGTGACAGGGTGAGCAAAAACAGAGTTGGGACTGTTTAGTACCAAAGAAACAGACTCGGTGAGAGATAGGTGACTTGAGTTATCAATAAGTGTTGGCAAAGAGAATGGGGGTAAGCTCAAGTTAGGGCTAGCGCTAGAGGTAGGGATCAGTGCCTTTAATGCATTGGGTAATGGAGTCAGCATCAACACAACGTTTCAGCAAACCCACCTAGGATATACCAAGAACACAACGTTTCAGCAAACCCACCTAGGATATACCAAGATCTATAGACCCAGAAAAGGATTTGGCCCAGAAGACTCAAGTTACAGGAGATCCAGCAAGAGAAGGGCTAGCGCTAGGGCTTGGAGAAGCAGACCTGCAGATCTGTAGCCACCAAGGGACTATCAGCTCAACGTTGGAGGAGAAATGAGATCAAGATGGCCCGATCTACAAATCCAAATCAGAAAATTGCAGGAAAAATCAGATCTGGAGAAGTCAAAATCTGATGGGGGGGCTAGGAAGATGAAAACCAATTTTTCAGATCTAGGGCAACCTGGAAGGAACTAGCTCAGCGTTTTGGGTGTTTTGGAGTGCTCAAGCCTTGATCTATCAGCCTAGCTTGTCAGATTTCAGAAAACGTCAACTCCGAAAAAGTCCAGTTTTCAGTGAGGGCGCTAGGGTTGTTTCAATCAAAAACTCAGATCTAGGTCAAACAATCAAGAACTTGGACAGCGTTGGGGGTGATTTGGGCTGTGTGGGACCCGATCTATCCGTCTGTGAAGTCAGAATTCAGAAAAAATCAAAACCCTAGCAGGTCAAATTTTCAGTGGGGGGTTATGTAGTTTTCTGGCTAAAATTCAGATCTAGGTCAAACCAGCAAGAGTTTGACCAGCGTTGCAGTAGATTTGGTGAAGGGGAGGCCCGATCTATGAAACCCAGAAGTGTTTTTGCCAAAGATCGGACGATTCCCTAATTTATTGCTTTTTAGGGTTTTTAGTATTTTAGGAGTTTTCAGAAAATTTGAAGTAAAGCAAGGTACAATGGAATAAGATCTTAAAAGAAGAGACTTACCTATTAGATCTTACCTGGAAATGCTTGTAAAAGTCTTTAACAGTGATGATCTTTGCTATCCCGATCAATTTTGGAAGATCCACGTGATTTCTATGGCATATGCAAGCTCCAAGCCACCAATGTGCCCCCTACCTTGCATGAGCAAACGTCAACAATATCAGATTTGCCGATACAAGATAAAGAAACCAAATGCTACAAGAAAGTAAAACTAAGTAATCATAGATCACAATGAAAGTAATGAAAACCCCCTGATCCAAGACGAAGAAAACCGAGCGTGTTGAGGTCCCCCTACAAAAACGCTCCAGCCAAAACGCCCTCTTGTAGGCAGAACAATGATAGCAAAAAAATATAGATCTCACATGAATTTCCACAATGCTAGGAAGCAGAAAACTATCCAATCACCATTTGAGAACATCAGATGCAAAGCATATCCAGAAAATTTCCACAAAAAAGTCTTTCTATTATTCAGATCCAAGAGCCAAAGACCCCTTACAAATGACAAGCTCTCTCCTTTAAATAGAAATGAGAGAACCTCAATCATAACCGAATCCTAACCACTTTCAAAACGAGTGGCTAAGATTAAAAGATGAAATGTTCTAATCAATGGTTGAGATGAGCTCAACATACAATACACGGATCAATATAACCATAAATTACCAAAGTGGACTAAATCACCGATAAAGAGGGTAACCCACTCAACAAGAAATAAATGAAGCACATGGTGGGTCCAAGGAGTGTTTGACTAACTCCCTCTGGGTGTCTCCATGGCACAATAAAATAATATGATAATTTAATTCTTTGACTTTGTGCCTCCTTGAGGAAATCATGAGCCTCCCAAAAGCTCCAGAAAATAATATAAAAATGCCCAAAAATAAGTGTGGGCCCAATCAGAAGCTGCAACTGCTGGAGAAGGTGTGGAAGACATCACTCTCATCATCATGACTCATCCCATGTATTTCATTGCCTCAGTAGCCCAAATCGATTTCTTCAATAGCCATTTAATCATTTTTTAATCTGCCTCAGGAAACGTGATCCTGCCAAAACGACCTCCTAGGGTGCCTGTGTTGTCAAACTGAGCCCACCAGGCTCTCTGGGATGGGGGTACTATGTGAAGAAATTCTGCGTTTTACTGTTTGCTGGTTTATGTCAACATTTCGTGGTTTTCACATACAGCCGGTTTTGCATTGGCTGTAGGTTACTTATGAAATTTTACTGAACAATTAAACACAGTAAAATACACTAACAGGCTGAAAAACACATTTAACAATCACACCATAAAATGATAGACTCGGAGATTTTTGGCCAAAATCAAGCCCTGGAAAAACCCCCACAGGGAAAACCAGTTAGAGAGAGAGAGAGAGATTTTATTATCTTCAGCAAAATATCATAACAGAATTACAGTGAAAATTTAACTTATCTCCACCCAAGATTTCATCTCAAAATCTTGAAAAACGTGCCCAGCAAAGCCTTGAAAACTGTGCAGAAAAATAACAACAGTCCGTACAACTGTACGGCCTCGATTTCTATGCCCTGTTTTATCTCGAAAACTGTGCAGAGTTTACCTCGATTTCTGTGCCAAAAATCTGCCTAGAAAACTGTGCCAAAATCGGTACTGTACAGAATCCGTACACCTTGAAAACTATGCAGCATTAAATGCAATCCATACACCTCGAAAACTGTGCAGCATTAAATGCAGTTTGTACCTCTGTCTCGATTTCTGTGCAGCATTAAATGCAGTCCGTACACCCTCGATTTCTGTGCAGAAATAAATGCAGTCCGTACACCCTCGAAAAACTGTGCCAGCAATTAATGCAGTCCGTACCCTCGATTTCTGTGCAGTCTCTCTTCTTGGGAATCGTGCCAATGCCCTAGCTCGACCTCCTCCTCTCTCAGCTCAGTCTCTCCTTCTCCAAAAATGAAAAAGTGAAGTGTTTTGCCTCCCTCAACCCTTTTTGTCTAAACCCTAAGTGGGAATCTAATCCAACGGTGGAGAAAGATCCAATCCAATAGCTAAGATTCAATGAGAGTAAAAATCACATTTATTTAAATCACTTAAATAAATTTACTCACCCACTTAAATTTATCAAAAAGTGACTTTAACTTTATAAAGTCTCATTAAGTAGCTTTTAATGTGAGGATCACCTTTTTCCCCTTTCTAAGTGACTTAGGCAAAAAGTCACTTAGGGAACAAATTCCTAGGTACAAAACTAACACTCCCTCTTACCGAGGAAGGTGTTCTGCACCACTCCCAACTTATCTCTGAAGAAGACAAACTTCCCCCTCCCCAAAGACTTCGTCAGAATGTCTGCTACCTGCTCATCAGTGGATATATACTGTAGCTCAACTGCCCCTCTCTGAACATAGTCACGGATGAAATGGTACCTGATCTCAATGTGCTTCGACCTGTCATGAAACACTGGATTCTCAGAGAGCTGAATGCAACTCTGATTGTCACAATAGATCACCGTAGGCCTAAGCTACTGATCAAATAAATCTACCAATAACTTGCGAAGCCACAGTGCTTCACAAGTAGCCTGACTGGCTGCCATATACTCAGGCTCAGCAGAACTCAGTGCAACGGACTTCTGTTTCCAACTAAACCACGACACTGCTGCCGAGCCCAAACTGAAACAACAACCGGAAGTGCTCTTCCAATCCCTCACACAACCTACCCAGTCTGAATCTGTGAACCCAACCAAGCTGACTCCACCCGAACCCCTGTAGTCCAGACCATAATCCACCGTACCTGCAAG
>LPNX010440079.1:120085-168568 GCA_001517045.1 Pseudotsuga menziesii
TACAGCCAGTTTTGCATTGCCTGTAGGTTACTTATGAAATTTTACTGAACAATTAAACACACAGTAAAATACACTACCAGGCTGAAAAACACATTTAACAATCACACCATAAAATGATAGACTCAGAGATTTTTGGCCAAAATCAAGCCCTGGAAAAACCCCCACGGGGAAAACCAGGTAGAGAGAGAGAGAGATTTTATTATCTTCAGCAAAATATCAGAACAGAAATACAGTGAAAATTTAATTTATCTCCACCCAAGATTTCATCTCAAAATCTTGAAAAACGTGCCCAGCAAAGCCTTGAAAACTGTGCAGAAAAATAACAGCAGGCCGTACAACTGTACGGCCTCGATTTCTGTGCCCTGTTTTATCTCGAAAACTGTGCCGAGTTTACCTCGATTTCTGTGCCAAAAAGCTGCGTAGAAAACTGTGCCAAAATCCGTACTGTACGGAATCCGTACACCTTGAAAACTGTGCAGCATTAAATGCAGTACGTACACCTCGAAAATTGTGCAGCATTAAATGCAGTCCGTACCTCTGTCTCGATTTCTGTGCAGCATTAAATGCAGTCCGTACACCGTCGATTTCTGTGCAGAAATAAATGCAATCCGTACACCCTCGAAAAACTGTGCGAGCAATTAATGCAGTTCGTACCCTCAATTTTTGTGCAGTCTCTCTTCTTGGGAATCGTGCCAATGCCCTAGCTCGACCTCCTCCTCTCTCAGCTCAGTCTCTCCTTCTCCAAAAATGAAAAAGTGAAGTGTTTTGCCTCCCTCAACCCTTTTTGTCTAAACCCTAAGTGGGAATCTAATCCAACGGTGGAGAAAGATCCAATCCAATGGCTAAGATTCAATGAGAGTAAAAATCACATTTATTTAAATCACTGAAATAAATTTACTCACCCACTTAAATTTATCAAAAAGTGACTTTAACTTTATAAAGTCTCATTAAGTAGTTTTTAATGTGAGGATCACATTTTTCCCCTTTCTAAGTGACTTAGGCAAAAGGTCACTTAGGGAACAAATTCCTAGGTACAAAACTAACACTATGGTACAAACAAGTGGCTGCACCCCCCTATGCCCATACAACGCCTTAGGAGATCCAACTAAAACATCTCCCTGCTCAAATATATCAACCTGTGAAGAGAAACTGCATCAGAAAGGCAGAATGAGCCTGATCACATCTGCAAGTGCCCGAAACTGGAAATAAACTGTCCCATTAGACTCAGAGAGTCCAAATCCATCTAAGGTGTATACTCATACCCCTCACAGGTCTCTATCTGATCATCAACCACATCCAATAAACAATATAACCATCTGTAAATGATCAGACACCAATAATAACTCAGACTACCATCCATCTGCTGCAAGTGTTAAAAGGCTAAGACATGCTCTACAACTCATTCAAGCAACAATCACAACAAGTAGCAACCATTTCACTGGCGGTACATCAACCAATACATATATATATAAGGCTTTATTTATTATTACTCAGACTTAGACTTTCAGGACTATACTCACTTCATAACTGTAGTCATTTTGCTAGTGAAGGGTGAAATTGACAAGGCTTAAGGCAAAGGATGACTTCCTACTCAACATCATGACACTTCGGATATGGAAAGGGAATACTCACTATAACCAATGTCAAACAAACAACAACACAAGGAATGGCAGTGCCTCACAAATGGGTGAGTTGTTTAGAGAGTGCTTATTCAACTTAGGCATTGTGACTATCAATCTTGATCCAAGTTCATTAGGATCATCATTTTATTCCATGGCCTTTTTGGCCTATATGACCCTTTGGGACTTCACCAGTGCTTAAAAGCACAGCTAATTGTAGCTTTCATCCGGGACATATTTATTTTATAAGGTCAGCAATATTTGGATATAGCATATTTTAACCATTGCTTTTTTGGACCTTTTCTTATACTCTTCAAGGAGTATTTTAGCATTTCATTGCTCTTGCCCTCTTTACATATGTTAAGAAACACAGTTTTATAATTTTCATTTTCCATGGGCGCATATTCAATATTTCCAATATAAGCAGTACATGAGCTTTCGGTTTTAGCCAACAACATCTCAAGTGACTAGGGGGAGTTTTGCACAGTGCCAAACATCGGGACAACCGACCAGAATGATTTAGGCATACAATCCAACTCACCAAAGGTAAGTTTTGTCACCAACTCAAAGTCGAGGCACAATATAAACAGGGAGGCTTGTCCAACAAAAGTTCTAGCAGGGAAAAAGGTCCTCCATGCCATAAGTCAAGAAGTCAGTTGGGTTGAAAACTAAACTAGAAGGTAATGGATGGGTGGAGACAATGACTGATGGAGCCAACACTAGCAAGCCAAAACAATGGTGGGAATGATCACCTCTATTCTCTCTAAGGAGGGTAAAACCAATGAGTATAGATCAAGAACTTCAAAGTCTAAGTAGGGATATAAATACATAATACAAAATACACCTAAGTCCATATAATTATGACCGCCAGATCATGAGACCACAAGTTAATACATGTCACAAAAATCAGTATAAGAGCAATAATAGCCATAACACAATATATAAAGTTGAGTCATAATCATGCAATATAATCCATCTGAAACACCATCTATCTAATGAGAAAGTATTGATATAACACTGGGCATCCATGACTGCTCTGTAATGACATAAATGGCTACATCGGTCCTCAAATCTGAGTGTCCTGAGACTCCGTCCTAACATGGAAGAGTACAATAGTCCACTAACATAATAATGATCCATCAAAACTGCTCATCTCAGCGTTTCACATGTAAGAGATCTGGCCGAAAAAATGTACTGTGTCTGAAAAACAGAATATGGTAGTCTGGCTACTATATATGTTATAACAAAGCCCAAAGGCTAAAGGAAAGCAAGGAAGCAAGCAAGCAGCAAAAAAGACAAATTTCCCCTCTTCTTTCATCTCTTTCTCTCCCTGTTCTTTCAGGAAAAGGCAAAAGCAAAGTCATCAAAGATTGTAAAAATTAATAAAGAGAGAGTGGAATTACGGCTTCCACACCCCTCTTCCCCCATTTGGGGGAAGCTTGTATCGTCCCATTTTCATGCTTTTTCCTTTTTGTTTAATAAACTGCTAATGGTAGAATAGGATAGGATAATTGCATAATCTTAAGCAAGTTAGTTTATATTTTGAAAATGAAGTAAAAATGATGATTTGAATGTTTAATTAGACATTGTATAAGTTCTTTATTGTTTACTTACCCCCTTGCTTTCCCGATTAGGGCCCTAAAAAGCCTGAAAGAGACTCTTGGGTAGTTAAATTTCCATGTTTTATTTTTTCTAAGTTTAACAAATTAATTAAGTCTCTTGAACTTGCAGTAACACAAGTCAAGAGCACTCTCTATCGGAGAGCATACTTAGAACTGCATACCCTTGCATTAGGCATCTTAGATTAGCTAAGTCTCTTGAACCACAATCATAAGACGGGGTCAAGAGCGCTCTCTGTCAGAGACTTCTAATTAATTGATTTAATAAAATTTGCAACACACACCCCATAATTAATTAACCTCGTTCTCTCCTTACCGGAGTATGCTCTGACCAACCTCAAATCGGAGTACCCAGAAACGGCACTGGATCTCTAATCTTGCAAGAATAACTTAATAAAATTTAAACCCTGTAACCAACGCACCGGCGTTGTAGGGAATTTTCTAAAGTACTTCCTAGTAGAGGCGTCGGACCCCGCTGTCTAAGCTTCTCAGCTAGCTGGTCAATCTTTGCGATATCAGCCTGGGATACTGGGCAGGCCCGACATGTCTTGAACGAAGTGATCTTGGAAAATTCTCTCGGCTTTTTTGACAAACCTTTGCTGACACCCTAATCAAGAGCACATAAAATTCATAAAATCTATCAAGAGGACTCGCACAACCTAATATTCACTAGTTTGATTTCTAGGCTTGTTATTTAATTCTTTGTGCATTTCAGTATATTGACTCCATAAGGTACTGGTCCTTTTTAAACTACATAATTATTTTATTTTGATCTATTGTCTGTGGCCTATTATAATTTCTATCTATGAATGCATAATTGACTAAGTCTGAAATCATTACTGATCTTTCAATCTCTTTCTAGCAACGTGGATTGCTTTTGATTTATGTGTCATACTCATAATAAATAAACACCTTTAATCACTAAACAACACCCAGTCGCATCCGCAACCAATTAAAACACTTCCACCACATTGAGCCCTAGAAAACTCTTTGTTAGGGACTAACCCCCCTTGGCTTCATTAGGAGTTAGCCTAAACGGAGGAGCTATGAATAGGTGACAGTACCTAGCTCTATGCTTGCCCCAAGGTCACCTCTCCCACTTTCGTAAGTGAGGAGACAGCTTTCAAAAAGTTTCTGCTACTGCTGTGCAATCAGCGGACAACATCTTTTTGGATCCGTTGTCGGGGAGAAAATTTTTGTTCTTGGACGACCTTAGTTTTTTCTAGTTTTTACCTTTTTTGATAGATTTTTGTAATGTCCTCTTCCAATTAGGCCTTGAGGCCCAAAACCGCTAACCTATGTGATTCCTGTGGGTTCGAGCGGTTACTGACAGCTAGGGAATCAGCTAAGGACTGATGCCATCCATAGAAGATCTAGGGCATCATCATTAGGTCAAGAAAGGCCACCGGGGCCAAAGGCCACCTTCGTGCATGCCATCCAAGCAATATTTAATGATGCGTGCACTCTTTAAGTCTCCATCTGCATGCATGCAAGTCAACGGCAAATTAGAAGATAAAGTGACCTAATTAGGTCAAAGATTAAGGTTTTCGCCGTTTGAACATTATAAATAGAGGATAAAGCGAAAGGAGACTTCACTTTTGATTATGATTATTTTGGGAGCTCTTGGATAGCAGCACAGCGTGCCACACAGCAGTTGGGGTTGGAGATGGAGTCTTCAGCTAACGGGATTTCAGCAGTGAAACATTTGTCCTAGTCTTATTCAGGGTAAGCCATACAGGTTCACCACTTGTTCTTCATTCATTCATAAGTTATCCAGTATATGGTATAGATCGTTGCAGGGACACGTGTGCAGCCGTAAGGAAGGGGTTTTCAGCCAGAAAGCCCTAATCAGTTGCTGGGCCTTCAGATCTCAGCTTTACTCCGAAACTCAGGCACCTTTCTCATCATCAGCATCATACTCCAGTACCCGGTGATTATCAAATCCGTCCGTGCTCATCTGGAGCTATTATCAGCAGTTTCGGGATCCCAGGGGCGTGAGCAGCTGTCTCACCAGAGCAAGTCGCTATCCTGCCTAGAGGTCTCAGAAATCCCGCATGTACCAGGCATTCTCTCCGGAACAGGAAGGCTATCAGTCCTGCAAATCGGCAGCTTCATCGGACACCTCCTTCACTGAAAGCGTCACCCTTTTCTGACTGGGGTTCTTGCTGCTGCGGGTTCACCGGAAGCAGAAGAGATCTGCCCATCTCCGATCTAGTTCTCGGTGCTTGCATTCTTTCTCCGAAGCAGTCTAGCCAGCTTATCAGTGGTAAGTGTTCATTCTATCTCACAAACCCTAACCCTAATTTTTCCTATAAAATAGGGATTTTTGCATGGCAGTTTGCATGCCCAGTTGTATCAGCATATTTGCTTAGAAATAGAAAATATCGGGATTTGGGATATTACAATGGTATCAGAGCTATTTTCTTGGCCAGCTGTGGGCTTAAGAAATGAAAAGTAGATGAATACAGAAGGAGATCGTTTTGTAACCTATAGGAGGAGGAAGAGTAGATACACAGAGGAATTTGAAGATATCCAACTAGAAGATACCAATTCAGACATGGAACAAACAGGTATAAATTCGGATAGGGTAAAAGGAACGGGAGAAGAAGAGGATCGGATGGAGTTTCGCAGCTTGGTCTCTGCATTGCAAGACTTAGCCAAGGGACAAAAAGATGTGCTCAATGCAATCAACAGATTATCAGCGAAACCAGAAACAGGTCTCAATAGTACACCTCCCTCACCAGTAGATCAGGGATCTACAAGCAGCAGTGGAAAGGTAGCGTACACTAACATTCAGAATACTCCGCATATATACAGCAGACCTTCTATTAGGCCTACCATGCCTCACTTCTTGGTAGATACAGTAGGGGGCCCGGTCATGCAGGTAGAACCTAGTGAGCCGTTTGGGGCTTATCTACAGGAGTATAGAGACTTAGGGGATGAGTTTCATGCTGCCATGTCTTTTTCAGATTTCTGCAACATGAAGAGCAGGAACAGGCCCAAGAATTTCAACAAGGGTTTCAATCACAACTATGAGTTGCAGAAGACCTTGGGCAGGTTGACCATCCCAAACTTTGATGGGACTCACAGAAGATCAGCGAGGATATGGGTTCAAAAGTTGGATACCTATTTCCAACTCAACCCCATGACAAAGACGGACGCCATTAAATTGGCTACACTTCACCTAGACGGAGAAGCTCACAAGTGGTGGTACCACGGATTGGTGACATTGGGTCACAACACCATACATACCTACAGTGAGTTCGCTCAGAAGCTCATAGAGAGGTTTGACAGGAAAGATCCAAAGATACATTTCAGGGAGATGGCTCAACTCAAACAGACCGGAAGTGCAAAAGCTTTCATATCAGAATTTCAGAAGCTAGCCGTTATGGTAACAGATGTGTCAGAGAGCAGATTGACCATGTTATTCACTAAGGCCCTCACAGAGCCACTACGGGGATGGGTGAAAGCCTACAAACCCCTCACTCTGCAGTATGCCATTAGCAGGGCAAGAGATCTTCAAGATACAGTCCCCAAAAACAAATTTCCACTGAAAACCAATTTTCCTGTTAGGGACAAGGACAGGAAACCTTTCCAACAGGATGTGCCCAAGAAAACTTGGTTAGACGAAGACACCAGGAAAGACTTGAGAAGGAAGAAGCTATGCTTCACCTGCCAGGAACCATGGGTACCAAGACACAGGTGTGCCGGGAAGGCGAAGGCTCACTACATTGAGGTGTATTCAGACAGTGATGAGGACGACTATGAGCAGAAGGCCACAGAAGAGGAATCGCACTAGGGTGATACACCAGAGGGAGTTATTGCTACATTATCTGGAGTACCAAGATTCCATACTCTCAGAGTCAGGGGAGTAGTACAGGGTCACAGAGTAGGAGTATTGATTGATGGGGGAGCCACCCACAATTTCATTGACTCCGCTTGGGTAGCCAAGAGAGGTATTCAGACCGAGAAGTTCGAAGGATTCACTGTAGTAGTAGCCGGAAACTCCACCATGGAGTGCAACTACTGGATCCCAAAATTGAATGTTGCCTTAGGTAACTATCAGATGACAGACTCTTTCTATGTAGTGGATGTAGCAGATACTCATGTGGTATTGGGTGTTCAGTGGCTTTATTCTGTAGGGAAATACACTACAGACTACAGGGAAATGGAAATGGAGTTCCAGGGGCTAGATGGCAAAAGGGTAGTTTTGAGGGGCATGAACACTTATCCCCCAAAACCGGTCTCGTCACAGAGAATGGAGGCAATACTCCGACAGGATGATATAGAATGGGCTGCAGAATGTTTGGTCACTTTCAGGAACTGCCCAGAGACCAACACACAACACCCAAGTGACATTCAAGCCTTGCTACAGAAACATGAAAAGGTTTTTGGGGACCTTCCATCAGGTAGACCACCAAACCGAGGTTTTGAACACATCATCGAGCTAGACGAGGGAACACAAGCGGTCATCACCACTCCTTACCGGCATCCCAAAAGGTACAAGGATGAGATTGAGAAAACCATCAAAGAATTACTGGAGCTTGGATATATTCGGCCCAGTTCTAGCCCCTTTGCATCCTCAGTAGTGCTGGTCAAGAAGAAGGATGGTACACTGCGAATGTGCATCGATTATCGAGCACTTAACAAAAAGACCATTAAGAACAGGTATCCAATTCCCAGAATTGACGAACTCATGGATGAGCTTCGGGGAGCTCAATACTTCTCCAAGATCGATCTTCGCTCGGGGTACCATCAGATCAGGGTAAGGGATCAGGACATCTCTAAAACAGCGTTTCGCTGTCACTATGGTCACTATGAGTTTTTGGTCATGCCCTTTGGACTTACCAATGCTCCAGCCACTTTTCAGTCATGCATGAACCACACATTCAGAGCACAGCTACGTAAGTTTTTGCTAGTATTCTTTGATGACATCCTGATTTACAGCAAAACATGGGAAGAGCACCTGAAACACCTGGACGAAGCATTGAGTATTTTAGAAGAACATTCGCTTTATGCGAAAATGTCCAAGTGTGAGTTTGGCATGAAGGAAATGTTGTATTTAGGGCACGTAATCAATGCAGAAGGAGTACAAGTGGACATGGAGAAAATCCGAGCTATCAGAGATTGGCCCCCGCCAAAAACAATTACAGAATTGAGAGGTTTCTTAGGTCTATGCACTTATTACCGACAGTACGTTAAGGGATTCTCCCAATTTGCAGCACCCCTCACCGATCTCACCAAGAAAGGAGCGTTCACTTGGACAGACTTAGCACAAAAAACTTTCGAGGAGATGAAGGTTATTATGAGCTCTTGTCCAGTTCTAGCATTACCAGACTTCTCACAACCCTTTGTAGTAGAATGTGATGCCTCAGGGGAAGGGTTAGGAGCAATGTTGATGCAGAATCATCACCCTATTGCATTTGAGAGCCGTAAACTGAAGAACTACGAGCGCCGTTACTCCATAAATGACAAGGAGATGCTAGCCATCTTACATGCTCTCACAAAATTCAGACAGTACCTGGTGGGCAGTAAGTTCAAAATCAAAACCGATCATAACAGCCTCAAGTATTTCCTGGAGCAAAAGGAACTGAATGAGCGACAGCAGAAATGGGTCAGCAAAGTACAAGCCTATGATTTCGAGATCGAGTATGTAAAAGTTAAGACTAATGTAATAACTGATGCATTATCCAGGCGTCCAGCCCCATTATCTCTCAGTAGTATATCCACGGATTGGAGGGCACTTCTCTTAGTGGAATACTCCAAAAATAAATTCGCTTGCGAATTATTGGACGGGCAAATTCAGGATGACAGGTACAGGATTGTGGATGACATCATCTATTACAAAGATAGGATATACCTCGTTCCAGAATCCACATTGAGGAAAAAGATCATTCAGGCAGCCCATGATTCTCCTTTATCAGGGCATCAAGGTTTCTTAAAGACCTACAGGCAGATCAGAGAGAGGTTCTCATGGAAGGGTCTTAAGGGGGAAATTATGCAGCATGTCCGGGAATGTAGCATCTGTCAGCAGAACAAGATTGAGAACACCCATCCAGCAGGGTTACTCCAGCCACTGCCAATTCCAGAACAGAAGTGGGAAAGCATCTCCATGGACTTTATTTCAGGCTTGCCCAAGGTCCAAGGGCGAGATTGTTTATACGTAGTAGTTAACAGACTGACCAAGTTTGCACATTTCTTCTCAATATCATCAGACTACTCGACAGCTCAAATAGCTAAGTTATTTTTCAAGGAGGTCTTCAGGTTACACGGGTTGCCTAAGACCATTGTCAGTGATCGGGATAGCAGATTCACAGGTGCCTTCTGGCAGGAACTGTTCAGATTGGTGGGGACCGAGCTGGCTACTAGTACAAGTTATCACCCCCAGAGTAACGGGCAAACAGAAATAGTCAACAAGTGGATCGAAGGATATTTAAGGAACTATGTAGCAAGGAAGCAGCGAACCTGGATCAAATGGCTACACCTAGGGGAGTATTGCTACAATACTACCTATGACATGTCTATTAGGATGACTCCTTTTAAGGCATTATATGGTTACGAGGCCTTGGACTATGCAGATTTGGCATTTGGAGATAGTAGGGCTCCTAAGGCTAAGGATTGGATACAGGACAGTCAGGACTTTCTGAAAATATTGAAGGAGACTTTACAAACAACCCAGAATCAACAGAAGTTGTATGCCGACAAACACAGGATTGAGCGAAGCTTTGAGGTAGGGAATTTAGTATACTTAAGGCTCCAGCCTTACAGACAGTCATCACTTAAGAAGAAAGGAGCAGAGAAGTTAAAACCCCGCTTCTATGGACCATACAGAATAATCAGGAAAGTGGGAGAGGTGGCATATGAACTAGAACTTCCACAGGAAAGCAAAATTCACAATGTGTTCCATGTATCTAATCTGAAGAAGACCCTTGGGCAACACATTGCTCCATCCACCGAATTGCCTCCTTTAGACGATGAAGGACTGCTGATACCGATTCCCGAACAGATCATACCGACTAGAGAAAGGAAGCTCAGAAACAGGATAACCCGAGAATACTTGGTTCAATGGAAGGAACTACCACCAGAGGATGCCACCTGGGAAGGTGAACAGGTATTGCAGCATCCCAATTTGAAGTTGCTTGAGGACAAGCAATCTCAAGTGGGGAGGACTGTAATGTCCTCTTCCAATTAGGCCTTGAGGCCCAAAACCGCTAACCTATGTGATTCCTGTGGGTTCGAGCGGTTACTGACAGCTAGGGAATCAGCTAAGGACTGATGCCATCCATAGAAGATCTAGGGCATCATCATTAGGTCAAGAAGGGCCACCGGGGCCAAAGGCCACCTTCGTGCATGCCATCCAAGCAATATTTAATGATGCATGCACTCTTTAAGTCTCCATCCGCATGCATGCAAGTCAACGGCAAATTAGAAGATAAAGTGACCTAATTAGGTCAAAGATTAGGGTTTTCGTCGTTTGAACATTATAAATAGAGGATAAAGCAAAAGGAGACTTCACTTTTGATTATGATTATTTTGGGAGCTCTTGGATAGTAGCACAGCGTGCCGCACAGCAGTTGGGGTTGGAGACGGAGTCTTCAACTAACGGGATTTCGGTAGTGAAACATCTGTCCTAGTCTTATTTAGGGTAAGCCATACAGGTTCACCACTTGTTCTTCATTCATTCATAAGTTATCCAGTATATGGTATAGATCGTTGCAGGGACACGTGTGCAGCCGTAAGGAGGGGGTTTTCAGCCAGAAATCCCTAATCAGTTGATGGGCCTTCAGATCTCAGCTTTACTCCGAAACTCAAGCACCTTTCTCATCATCAGCATCATACTCCAGTACCCGGTGATTATCAGATCCGTCCGTGCTCATCTGGAGCTGTTATCAGCAATTTTGGGATCCCAAGGGCGTGAGCAGCTGTCTCACCAGAGCAAGTCGCTATCCTGCCTAGAGGTCTCATAAATCCCGCATGTACCAGGCATTCTCTCCGGCACGGGAAGGCTATCAGTCCTGCAAATCGGCAGCTTCATCGGACACCTCCTTCACTGAAAACGTCACCCTTTTCTGACTGGGGTTCTTGCTGCTGCGGGTTCACCGAAAGCAGAAGAGATCTTCCCATCTCCGATCCAGTTCTCGGTGCTTGCATTCTTTCTCCGAAGCAGTCTAGTCAGCTTATCAGTGGTAAGTGTTCATTCTATCTCACAAACCCTAACCCTAATTTTTCCTATAAAATAGGGATTTTTGCATGGCATTTTGCATGCCCAGTTGTATCAACATATTTGCTTAGAAATAGAAAATAGCGGGATTTGGGATATTACAATTTTTTAGTTTAATCACCTCGCTGATCTTAGACTTGAAATCTATTTGGCGACTCCACTGTCATTAATTTTACCAAGGTATTCAACCAAAAGAAACTCTGAAGGTTTACTTAGGTTTATCCCTGAGCCTGAAAAGGTTTATAGGAGAAGGCTAAATAAACTTACTTCTCGTAGGATCCTTGAAGATCTCGGATCTCAGTCTTTATCAAATATCCATAGTTTATTTCTAGAAACTAATTCTCAAGTAAACACTAATACCTCTGTTTCCGACATAATGGGTGAGTATTTTACTCAACTCGACTTTTCTCAGATAATGGGTCAACCCCACCGTTTTCCAGACAAAGCTATCGAGAAGCTCCCTATGTATATCGACACTGATGCCACTACCTCCGCCATGCACCTCAGGAACTTTTCTAGATGCATCAACGCTTATGTCAGTGATCCTGTTAGCCAACATGATGACGTATACATGAAGTTATTTGCTCTATCTTTGGATGGAAAGGTTGGCGACTGGTATAACAATTTACCAGATAATGCTTTTGATATTTTAGCTAACTTCAAAACCTCTTTCACCAACAAGTTCGGTGAAAAGAAAGAACCTCGACATCAACTTGCGTCCCTGACCAACATAAAAAAGAAGGATACAGAAACAATGGACAAGTTCAATACTAGGTTCACTGAATTGTCAAAAGCCATCCCTACTAATTATGCCCCAACTGCACCAACCATTCTGGTCTATTACATTGAGGCACTTAGTGGCAAAATCCAATACCAGATCAGAGACAAGGAGCCTGCTAATTTGCTCCAGGATCAGGAAATGGAAATTAAAATTGATTTGAACATGCAGTCATCTGGTGAATCTAACCTCCAGGGTTATTCAAGGTCTTCAACTCCTTTGAAAATTAATGAACCTAAAGACAAGGATCCTTTATCAGCTATGAAGAATGTCTATGAAAAGCAGATGATTGAAATAAAAAGGGAGATGAAGAAAAATATGGAGGAAGCATAACATAAACACTTAGCGCAGTTGAAGGAGATACAAAATAGGGTGATAACAATGGAAAGAACTCAAACTCAGCCTACTCCTAGAACCTTTCCTTCCAAGCCAACTTGGCAAAGAAAGCCTCCAAACCATGAGCAAAGGCCTCCTCATCAGCTAGAGGCCGCTAACATGGTTGAGTAGTATAAACCATTTTGCAGAGCATGTAGAGATTTCCATGAGGAATCTGGCTGCCATTATGCGTGCTATGTTCAGGAGCATGGTCACCCTGAAGGTTGTGGTCCTAATACGTCGACAAGCGAACCTGATTTTATCAACAACATAGATGACATCCCTAGCATCTCCGTAGGAAATTTGGCCACATGCCAATTGTTATGTAAAGAAAGTTGACAACTCAATACTATGGTGAGATGCCTTTAGCCGAGCAGATCAACAACACTCAAAACTTTAAGGGAATAACTTATCAAAGAAAGGGGTCTTCTACACAGAATATTCCTAAGGTAACAGCTCCTAATCCTCCCAAAGAAGTAGAAACTAAAAAAATTATTGATTTAAGTTTTGACTTAGGTAATTGGCTAGCAAATACAAAAGTCCTTGTTCCAGTCCTTGAATTATGTAAAATCCCTGGCCAAAGAGAGAGACTTTTGAAAATCCTAGACCCGCCAAGTAATGTTGATCCTCAAACTGAAAAAAGTCGTTCAAATCCTGTAAAGCCCCTTACTCCTAAAAATGTCACTTTTTCTGATACCGTGGAGCGAACTTCAAATAATGTCTTTGCCGATCCACCTATAGTTCTACATACTAGGGACCCAAGAAAAGAAGGTCATCCCCCTTTTTACGTATCATTGATGATGGGTGATCTTCTTCTACACAATTGTATGTTAGACTCGGGATCTAGTTCCAGCATCATGACGAAAAAAGTCATGCAGCAGCTTGACTTAAGAACTACAAGGCCATACCAGAATGTATGTGACATGGACACTAAACCGGTTAAAGTTGAAGGGATGATTGAGAACCAGTTAGTTAGATTGGCTAAATATCCGGATATCCAAATCACCATGGACATCCTTGTTATTGATGTTCCGGACAAATGGGGGATGTTGTTTTCTAGGAAATGGGGTGCCACTTTGGGAGGATCAATCCAAATGGATTGGACCTATGCCACCGTACCAACATCGGAGTTTTCACTTGTTAAGTTGTATTCTAAAAAGGAAAAAAGACACCATGTTGAAAACCCTCAAAGACCATTGAATGAGTATGCTTACCACACTGATGAAAATGGGACCTATCAAATCAACTCCACTTTCTTGGACCCCTCCAAGAAGAAATAAAGACTGAAAAACTTAGTGAATTATGGAGAATGAATTTTGATGGTGCTTACTGTAGAACAGGTAAGGGGGCTGGTGTTGTCATTATTTCACCAGAGGGTAAGGTTTTCAACTTTGCTTTCGGATTGGAATTTGAAGCAACTAACAATGTGGCGGAGTATGAGGCACTTGCACTGGGCATTGAAATTGCCAAGGACATAGGGATCAAGTTGCTTAGTATTAAAGGGGATTCTAACTTAATTGTTCAACAAGTTAAGGGTCAGTTTGCATGCAAGTGTCAAAGACTTAAAAAATATAGAAATGCAATCTGGAATACAATGGAATTCTTTGATGCCCTTAATATAGAAGCAATCCCTAGAGATCAGAATAGTGCCTCCGATAAGCTTGCGGTTTCAGCGTCAACTCTTCAACCATTGGATGAGATGTTACAGGGGGATTGTTCGTTAGAGATTAACTTCAGACCGTCTGTGCCTGATAAGGTAGAACATTGGTAGGTCTTCAAAGATGATGAGCAAATTTTGAGATTTATTCATAATGTCAATGAATTCCTAAACTTTAAAGTAAATGATCAGGACGAAGATAAATAATATTATGGAGAAGGTGACCAGTTTAATAATCCTATCCCACGCGGTCTAGTTGCCTTAGAAAACATCTTTGATAGACAGGACAGAAAAAAGAGCAATGTTGAGCAAATGAAACCAGAGGATTACATTGTGTTGAGGCCTGGAAAATCGCAGGCAACAACAGCAAGGGATTCTCCCCAGTAAACGTTCCCAACTAGTCCGTTACTGTTTGGTATGGGGAATTCGTCCGGTTTACGGTCCGGCTACCATAGGTCAAGTAACCAAAATAAAGGGTTTTACCGGTTATGGCCCGGTCCACCGTGTATCTTTTTTAGTTTTTTAGTTTTAAGTATGAGATGCAAATGCCTATTTAAAATGCAGATTGATAGAGAATACGAGGAGCGGTCACAATGTGATGCGCAGGTTCTTACCTCTCGTCTTAACTCTCTCGCATTTAAATCACACACAGCAAGAAAACTAACCTAACTTAACTAAACTGTCCCCAGGGAACGAGATTATCATTTAATGAGTAATGTATTACTGTTCATGCATTAAGAAAAATCACAGGTAATTGTTCTTTATTTCAAAACACATAAACATGAATAGATAGATGAACAACGAAATAGTTCATTGTTTATGAAAAGCATTCATTACTCATAGTGGAAATTCCATAAAATAAACTAGAGAGCATTCATACAAGAACATAGGTTCAACAAGTTAGAATGATCTAAGAGTTAATGGACAACAGCTAAAAACGAAATAGTTCCCCTTCAACAACATCCATTGCACAGCATTTGAACATTCCACCAAAGCTTTCTCCAACAGGAAAAATTGAAATTATCTATTGCAAAAGGAAATAGTTATTCTTACAACATGTTCTCAAAGTCTAACTAGGAAAAAGTCATTTATTCCCTCTAACTTCCCTATATTTAAACAAAACAGCAAAACCCCTGGGCTACCCCACCCCCGGGTGACCTTAGGGCTCCCCCAACCGTTTAATCTCACAATTTTGTCCTTTTGTGAGTGCTCATGATTCATATAATGCATTACATTTCGAATTAAGACTTATGAGTACTTCATAAAACGGGACCAGCTCGGTAACTGATGAACCTTTTCCAAGCCTAGGCCTTTGCTGCTATCGATTCTGCTTTGTCTTTTATTTGTCCCTTTTAAGATCCCGTTGATCTCAGAACATCTCTGCCTATCACTTTTCAGCCAACTCCCTTCTGCTTTGTCCATCTTCGCAAAAGTAATCATCAAACTGGGTCTGGCGAATCTTCTAAGTCCGTCTGCAATTAAAACGAAAAATTCATCGTTAATTCGGATTGCGTCTTTTCAAAAAACGTAAACCATACTAACGGTAAAACTAATCATCAAAAGTGAGGCCCTGTACTGCGTTCTCGTCACGAAAACCCCAAAACGATAAAAGCATCTGAAACCTCCGTCGTCCATAAAATAAGATAAAAACACACAAAACGACGGGAAAAACCCTCATCGGTGAGCGCAACAACTAAGGCATCGGGCGGTTAATCCAAAGAGGAGCCGCAACGGCGAGCGACGGACAGACTACAGGTTCCGCGACACAATAAAAAACGACGAAATTAAACACTAAAACTTGTAGCATCGAACCTTGAACTCACTAGAGCATTGGATGGTTAGATCGCTAAAGAGCCGCAACGGCGGAAGCTACATGGACCAAAGGTTCCGCAAACCAATCACCATCGACGAAAATCAAACAAACCATCGGCGAAAATCAAGCGAAACATCGACGAACGGAAAAACTACATGTCAGATGGTTAGTCCGCTCCGGAGCCGTAATGGAGGGATTCAAATAGACTACGACTTCGGCAATCCGATGAAAAACTTCGACGAACGGAACAACCAAAGGTCATGCGTCGACGAAACAAAAGACTAATCCCCCGATTAAATGTCCAACCCAGTTTCGACAGCGAAAAGAGAAACAGAAACCCGCGGAGTCGGCAAATATAAGGGCTTCCGTCGGAGTGCTTGCAATCTGCCATCCGAAACGGCGGCAACACAAAGGACCATCATTCCGACGGTGATGAACAAAAATCGCCGATAGTCAAAAGCTTTTAAAACAAAAGAAAGGGAATAAAACTATCGGCAAAAACATGACTGTCCATTGGGCCGTTCATAAGTAAGCTTCCGCAACGGCGGTTGCGTAGATGACTACGGCCTCGCTTCACAGTCCAATAAACTTCCGATGGCGAAAAACCAAAACTTCAAACCAAGTCAAACAAAAGATAGTCATTCAGCGTCTTTAATTCAACCTCACAGGCTCCAAATTTGTAGCAGAAAACAACAGAGTTCAGCAATCCCAAACAATCTAAGCAAGACAAAATTTAAAAGGAGGGTCCAAAATTTTAAAAAAATTGGGAAAACGTTGCAGCTGCAACAATTAGCGACTACCTGGTGAACCCAGATCTCTAGACAATTTCTTCCTTAAGTAACAGACTATTTAACAATAAAACCAACATGTTGAATTCTTCTAGATGTCTGGATTTCCCAAATGGCAAATATATGTACTTTTAATGATTGATGATGGTCCAATTTAGGGAAAATGGAAACCAGGATTTCAAAGTCAAGATAACTCTTTTGAGGCCAAGAATACGAGTTTCATTTATTACCTCTGTCTTCAGGTAGCTTCCAGCTTGGACACCATAGGATTGTATCATATGGTAAACAAAAATATTCATTTGTTCCTCATTCCCATGCCATTTTGCATTTTTTGTGCTTTTGGACTTTTGTCCTTTCTATTGAGTCCTCCTGCATGCCTTTCTTTCTGAATTTTTTTTTATTCAAGCTCCTCTATCCATAGTGTCCTTTTGTGTGAGAGATGTATTTACTTTTCAGCTCACGGACGGAGAAGATCTTTTGGCAATTTTGTACCTATTTTCCAGTACTTTGTTTTGATACATATTGCTTTCTTAGGAGTTTTGACTCTTATTAGCCTTTTGGCTTTCAATTCTTGGCATGGGATCATTTATATATAATATACTGTTTACCCTGCTTCCTTTCCGTGGGTCTTTTGCTGTCACCCCCTGGGACATTTTAATTGTGAGATGGATGGAGCCTCGAAATAGTATTCCAGACCTTTTGATCTTGAGTTATTTTACAGGGATTAAGTAGGACTTCAATGTGTTCACTGCCTTTTAGGAAAACGGCTAAACTAGAAGAGATTCTTTCAAATAAAACAATAGTACACAGTCTTATAATCAAGGATGTTAGTTGATCCAGAATTCTGATGCTCTCCATGCAACCAAAAGCTTGCTTCTTTTTATTGAAATCAAACAAAATTTAACTAAAAGCAAACTGAAATAAAGTAAACCAAAAATAAACAACCAAATCAATTTATTTATGTACAAGACAGTCAAGAAAATAAAAAATTTGAGAACTAAACCACTAATTGGTCAGTCCTTTGCCCACCCCTATAAATCTGGCAACTTGTAAGATAAGGGGCTAGGCTTGACCACAAAATGAGAAAGACCTAACCATTATCTAATTCTACTGTTCTTGAAACAAAAACTACATCTACTATTTTACAATCAAACTCATCAGCCCATGAACATTGAAGGAGATCGGGTTGGGTGTCTGATATGTTGTTGGCTTCTTCTGATGCAAAGTTTCCCGGTTCAAGTTCAATTAGATAATTTCCCAATACAGAATTCACTGATTCATTTTTCTCTTCCAATTGCGTGACATTGTGTTTCATGGAGGGCTCTCTTAATATTTTAATCTGATTTGGGCTTCCCTTCTGAGGCAACCACAAATGTGACCAATCTGACACAAAATGCCCATTTAGTCTTGCTGACCAGTCTCGATTCAAAATAAGTCCATAACCATCAGGTATGTCTGCTACCACAATATCAATGTACTGACAGATCTTTTTATTTGCAGATAATCGAATCAGGACATCCTCCATTTCCCCGACTACTTTCACATTGGTCCTGTCTAATTGAGTAACCTCCCAGGTAGTAGGTTTAGGTTGTCCATTAATCTTTTTGCAAACTGCAAGTGGCATAACATTGACAGATGACCCTGAGTCTACTAAACAATTGTGCACATTATGGTTTAAAATCTCAAGAGTCGGGAGGAATGGTGGGGTTTTAAACCTAGTCTTACCTCCCACACTTGCTTCAACAATTTCTTCTATAGGTTGGTTGTTTGTGGGAAGCTCTTCCTCTGGTAATTCAGGTGTTTTGAGAGTTTCCTTGACATTACCCACTTTGTCTTCAATAGGCTTAGCAGGCATGTTGACTTGTTTCAGATTTTGACTGCTAATAGTAAGTTCAGGAATTTTATCATCTGTGTTGTTTTTCTGTAGTTTCTTTACATTCTCTTGCAATTTCTTGATCTTTGGGAGTATTGAATTGTCTTTATTCACCAAATCCTGGCTTCTTGTTGTCACAGTTGTTTTTGATATCTCCTCATGTTTCAGAGTACCTTCTTCTGTATCAAAAAGCAAGACACAATCCCATAATACCAAAGCATCATTCTCTTGTTTTTCTGTGGATTTACCACCATTTTCTT
Organism: Pseudotsuga menziesii; assembly: GCA_001517045.1. Taxonomy (NCBI): domain Eukaryota; kingdom Viridiplantae; phylum Streptophyta; class Pinopsida; order Pinales; family Pinaceae; genus Pseudotsuga; species Pseudotsuga menziesii. The sequence continues at coordinate 139,089 of LPNX010440079.1, forward strand.
CTTCATCATTAGCCTCTGTTAATTTGGAATCCAGCAGCTGATTCATCACTAATGTCATTGAATTTATCCATTGAGGACAATTTTTTTCAGAATGGGGCTGCTGGTGGAAAGTGCAAAAGTTATCAATACATACCTCTGTTAAGTTCATTGATGCAGGACTGTGTGGAGGAGGTTTAGACTGATTGTTATCCTCTCTTCTCTTGTAGTAAGACTTATATGCTTTTTGAGCTTCCTTTTCTTTTTCCAAATCTATTATTCTGTTAGAATGTTTTTGCATCATCTTTAACATTCCTTCAAAATCATGTGATTGCTCCTCTTTAGGCTTGGACAGTAATAAGGCTTTCTTCCCAAAGTTTTCTCTCCTGACTGCTCAGGATAATCTTCTATGCTTTCTTTTTCGACTTCTACTCTTTCAGCCTCTTCATAAGTCTCTGATAACATAGGTTTAACTTGAGCCTTTGCAAACATGGCCAAGTCAGGCCCCAAAGCTGAAGTATAATACTCAATCAGAACTTTATCAGAGGGCTTATCAGCTGCAGAGAAATTCTTAAGATAAGCAACAAACCTTTGGGTAAAACTATGCACCTTTTCTTTTCTTTCTTTCTTTAAAGCACACAGTCCTTTCATGAGAGCTGCATGAGTCTTCTAGGCTGCATATTTGCTTCTGAATATCCTTTCAAAAGTATCCCAGTCTGGGATTGAGTTTGCAGGCAGACCAAAATACCATGAGGCTGCTGCTCCTTTAAGGGTATGTGGAAAAAGTCTGGAAACTACATCTTCATGTTCTCCAGCCTTTAGTCCTCCTATGGCCAAGTAGAAACTTTGCAAGTGATCATCTACTAAAATCTTTTCACTTGGGTCAAATTTGGGCAGCATTTTCTCAAAAGCCTGAGGTAAGTCATGCAAAGGAGGTGTTAGGTTTAAAGGTGATCTGGCTTTCCAAGCAGGTGGTGGATTCGGTGGGTTAGGTGGTTGATTAGCGTTTACGCCTACCATGAGTCTGGGTGGAGAGTGAGGTGGTGAATGAACAGTATTATTAACAGGTGAACCATAAGGTGTGTTTGGGCCCACTTGATCCAAAGGCTGAACAACTTCCTGCAAGGCTGTTTCTACCAATTCTTCTAAATCTCTAACCAAAACTGAGTCTTCCAATACAGGACGGTCTTTTTTCTTATACTCTCTTCTAGGTAAATCAAGGATAATCGGTAATCCTCCAATACTTTTCACATATGACCTAGTATGTCTTCTCAGATCATTAACTACTTCGTTGTTTGCAGAATACAAATGTTCTCTACCTTTCTCTTCAGGAATTGGATTGGGAAACAAACTGTTTTTAGAACTGTCACCAGTAGAATAATCTTGAGAAAATGGGTTTCCTCGGCCAGCCATGCACTGGCATCCCTCCTTCTAGCGCCAAAAGCTGTTGAGGCCTAGAAAATTGCAGACAACAACAGCAAGGGATTCTCCCCAATAAACGTTCCCAACTAGCCCGTTACTGTTTGGTATGGGGAATCCGTCCGGTTTACGGTCCGGCTACCGTAGGTCAAGTAACCAAAATAAAGGGTTTTACCAGTTACAGCCCGGTCCACCGTGTATCTTTTTTAGTTTTTTAGTTTTAAGTATGAGATGCAAATGCCTATTTAAAATGCAGATTGATAGAGAATACGAGGAACGGTCACAATGTGATGCGCAGGTTCTTACCTCTCGTCTTAAATCTCTCGCATTTAAATCACACACAGGAAGAAAACTAAAACTAACTTAACTAAACTGTCCCCAGGGAGCGAGATTATCATTTAATGAGTAATGTATTACTGTTCATGCATTAAGAAAAATCACAGGTAGCTGTTCTTTATTTCAAAACACATAAACATGAATAGATAGATGAACAACGAGATAGCTTATTGTTTATGAAAAGCATTCATTACTCATAGTGGAAATTCCATAAAATAAACTAGAGAGCATTCATACAAGAACATAGGTTCAACAAGTTAGAACGATCTCAGAGTTAATGGACAACAACTGAAAACGAAATAGTTTCCCTTCAATAACATCCATTGCACAGCGTTTGAACATTCCACCAAAGCTTTCTCCAACAGGCAAAATTATAATTATCTATTGCAAAAGGAAATAGTTCTTTTTACAACATGGTCTCACAAGTCTAACTGGGAAAAAGTCCTTTATTCCCTCTAACTTCCCTATATTTAAACAAAACAGCAAAACCCCTGGGCTACCCCCCCCGGGTGACCTTTGGGCTCCCCCAACCGTTTAATCTCACAATTTTGTCCTTTTGTGAGTGCTCATGATTCATATAATACATTACATTTCAGATTAAGACTTATGCGTACTTCATAAAACGGGACCAGCTCGGTAACTGATGAACCTTTTCTAAGCCTGGGCCTTTGCTGCTAAAGATTATGCTGTCTTTTATTTGTCCTTTTTAAGATCCCGTTGATCTCAGAACATCTCTGCCTATCACTTTTCAGCCAACTCCCTTCTGCTTTGTCCTTCTTCGCAAAAGTAATCATCAAACTAGGTCTAGAGAATCTTCTAAGTCCGTCTGCAATTAAAATGAAAAATTCATCGTTAATTCGGATTGCATCTTTTCAAAAAACGCAAACAATACTAATGGTAAAACTAATCATCAAAAGTGAGGCCCTGTACTGCGTTCTTATCGCAAAAACCCCAAAACGATAAAAGCATCTGAAACCTCCGCCGTCCATAAAATAAGGTAAAAACACACACAAAACGGCGGGAAAAACCCTCATCGATGAGCGGAACAACTAAGGCATCGGGCGGTTAATCCAAAGAGGAGTCGCAACGATGAGCGATAGACGGACTACGGGTTCCGCGGCACAATAAAAAACGACGAAATAAAACACTAAAACTTGCAACATCGGACCTTGAACTCACTAGAGCATCGGATGGTTAGATCGCTAAAGAGCCGCAACGGCGGAAGCTACATGGACCAAAGGTTCCGCAAACCAGTCACCATCGGCGAAAATCAAGCAGAACATCGGCGAACGGAAAAACTACATGTCGGATGGTTAGTTCGCTCCGGAGCCGTAATGGCGGGAATCAAATAGACTACGACTTCCGCAATCCAATGAAAAACTTCGGCGAGCGGAACAACCAAAGGTCATGCATCGGCGAAGCAAAAGACTAATCCCCCGATTAAATGTCCAACCCAGTTCCGACAACGAAAAGAGCAACAGAAACCCGCGGAGTCGGCAAATATAAGGGCTTCCGTCGGAGTGCATGCAATCTGCCATCCAAAACGGCGGCAACACAAAGGACCATCATTCCGACGGTGATGAACAAAAACCGCCGATAGTCAAAAGCTTTTAAAACAAAACAAAGGGAATAAAACTATCGACAAAAACATGACCGTCCATCGGGGCGTTCATAAGTAAGCTTCTGCAACAGCAGCTGTGTAGATGACTACGGCCCTGCTTCACAGTCCAATAAACTTTCGATGGCGAAAAACCAAAACTTCAAACCAAGTCAAACAAAAGATAGTCATTCAGCTCCTTTAATTCAACCTCACAGGCTCCAAATTTGTAGCAGAAAACAACAGAGTTCAACAATCCCAAACAATCTAAGCAAGACAAAATTTTAGAGGGTTCAAAATTTTAAAAAAATTGGGAAAACGTTGCAGCTGCAACACATTGAAATCAGCATTGGGACGGAAACAAAACCTAAAATTATAAAAATTGGAAAAGGTACTTCCGAAAAAGAAAGGAACAACCTCATAAATTTGGTCAAAGAGTATAGGGATGCATTTGCCTTTACTTATGACGAGCTCAAAGCCTATACAGAAGATGTATTTCAACATACTATTCCCTTAAAACCACAATGTCAAAAAGGCAAGCCTTTCAGACAAAAACTTAGGCAAATAAATCCTAAGTTAGCACCAATCATTAAAAAGGAGTTAGAGAAAATGTTAGCAGCAGGAATAATAGCTCCTACAAGACATTCGACGTGGTGTTCTAACTTAATAGTAGTTAGAAAGAAGAATGGGAGCTTAAGGATATGTATAGATTTCAGAAATCTAAACATAGCATGTCAGAAGTACAATTACCCCCTCCCCAACATGGAGACCCTCCTCCAACGGGTCACTGGATCAAGCATGATGTCGATGCTAGATGGTTTTTCTGTCTATAATCAAGTAGTCATTCTAGAGGAAGATAGGCATAAGACTACTTTCACAACTCCTTGGGGCACTTTTGAATATCTGAGAATGCCCTTTAGCCTTTTAAATGCAGGAGCTACTTTCCAAAGGGCCATGGATTATGCTTTCAAGGAGTTGATTGGTAAAATCATTGAAATCTATCAAGATGATCTCACTATATTTTTGAAAGAAAGATCCAGCCATGTTGGTCATCTCAGGCAGAATTTCGAGCAATGTAGGAAGTATGGTATTTATTTGAATCCGGCTAAGTCAGTTTTAGGCATAGAAGAGAGAAAACTCTTAGGACACATCATCAATAAAGACGGTGTCAAGATTGACCCTGAAAGAGTAGAGGCCATAAGAAAGGTTCCCCTTCCTAAGAATGTTAAAGCCCTCCAATCCTTTAATGGTCATATAAATTTTATCAGAAGATTCATTCCAAACTTGGCCGAATTAATGAAACCTATGCAAGCCTTACTTAAGAAAAATGCCAAGCTTGTGTGGACCAGTGAAGGAAGGAAAGCCTTTGATGCTATAAAGAATGCCATTACTGGGTCTCCGGTATTGGTCAGCCCAGATTACACGAAGGATTTCATGATCTTTTTCTTTGCTTCTGAAGACACTATTGCAGATGTGTTGCTCCAAAAGAACTTCGAAGGGTTCGAGCAACCTATAGCATTTATGAGTAGAGCCTTGCAGAATTCTGAACTAAAGTATACCACCATGGAGAAGCAAGCTTATGCCTTAGTCAAATCTTTGAAACATTTCAAGACCTATATTGAGTATTCTAAGGTTATTGGATATGTTCCCCATACTGCAGTTAAAGATATCCTATCTCAAAAAGATTGTTTAGGAATAAGGGGTACATGGGTGTCCAAGATCCAGGAGTATGACCTTGAAATAAAGCCACTAAATTAATCAAGGGACAAGGCCTTGCTAGAATGCTTACTCAGAAAAATGAAGAAGCCATTGAAATGATTGTAGAAAATAATATTCCTCACCCTGCCATGACTCCTGCCCTTCAAGAGCTTGATAATCATTGGTATTCCGACATCATTTTCTTCCTTCTCCATCTCACTTGCCCGGATCACCTCAAAGGTCACAAGCGCAGGGCTTTGAGACTTAAGACTGCTAGGTATTGCCTTACCCAAGAGGGTCTGGGTTGGAGGAACCCAGATGGTATCATACTTAGGTGCATCAACGAGCAGGTTCCAAGAAGATCTTAGCTAAGTTTTACTCAGGATTTTGTGGAGGCCATTATGCAGCAAATACAACTGCCCACAAAATCTTGAGAGCTGGTTACTATTGGCCCACTATTTTTTCAGATACTCACAAGCATGTCAAGTGTTGCCAAGAGTGTCAACTTTTCACTGGGAAGCAGAAGTTCGCTGCTCTTCCCCTTACTCCGGTTGTGGTCCTTACCCCTTTTCAGCAGTGGGGGCTTAATTTTATTGGCAAATTTAAGGATAACTCTAGCAATGGTTTTTGCTGGATTCTCACAGCAACCGATTATTTCACTAAATGGGTAGAGACCATACCCACTAAAACTGCCACTGAGAAGGTTGTTATAGATTTCATTGAGGAAAGAATCATCACCAGATTCAGAACTCCCCTAAAAATAACAACCGATAATGCCAAAGCTTTTAGTTCCGAAAAAATGAATGACTTATGTTTTAAATATGGCATTATCCTATCCCATTCATCAGATTATTATCCATAGGGCAATGGACTTGCTGAGTCCACTAATAAAAATTTGATGACTATCCTTAAGAAAAGACTGTGGGGGATATTAAGAGATCATGGGATAGCAAGATTAAGTATGCTATGTGGGCAGATAGGATCACTAAGAAGAACTCAAATGGAAAGTCATCTTTTGAGCTTGTGTATGGACTCACAGCGACCCTTCCGGTCAGCATGTAGATTCCTATATTCAGGATGTTAAGTGAGTATGGCACGGAACAGTCAGAAATGGAGCAAAGGATCTATCAAATCATAGAGTTGGATGAATCTCGAAGAGCTGCCCTTGATCAATCACTCAGACATCAAGAAAGCATGAAGGGCACTTTCGATAAGTCATCCAGGCCGAGAGCTTTCCAAATAGGATATATGGTTCTCTTATGGGATAAAAGAAGGGAAAAGCCTGGGAAGCATGGAAAATTTGACAGCCTTTGGAAAGGCCCGTTTATCATCCGCGACATGGTTGGCACCAATTCTTTTCTCCTTAACACCATGGATAGAGAAATATTAAACCTGCCCATGAATGGCCAACACTTGAAGCCCTTTTATCGAAACAACCTCCAAGATAACCAAGAGGTCATCACAGGGCTTTTCTAAACCCATCCTTGTTGTATTTTTGTGTACTTTATTTTTGTATCCTATACATGTAGAATGTTGTATCAAAGTTTCTTATTTTTTGTATATTAGCATTTGTATTATATTTTCACTTATACATGATGAAAAAGAAAAAGTTTATTTCATGTACTTTATTTTGAAAAAGCAAAAATATTTTTTTGGTATTTCATCATGGCATATTTTTTATCATATACATGGGATTGAGACACTTCTGTTTACATGCAGGTACCAGAGATTCCTGGATTCTCAGGAACTCTCTTTGATCAATAGATCAAGCAAGTACCTGTCCCACAGTTGGAGCCAGATGTTACCAACTTTTTTGTACCATAGTTGGATTACCTAAGGACCCGTCGGTTGACAAACATGTCCAATGTTTGATTCCAATGTCTCAGTTGATCCGCCTATGTGTCTAGCCAGTTTTGGCTAGTCAGTTTTTTATTTGAATAATTTTGACCATGGCCCCGTGGGGTTTGTAATAAAATGTGCTAGTAGGGTGTTTTGAGTGGTTCGATCCCATAAGACGTAGAATCTCAACTAAAGTATTCCAGAGAGTTTTTTGTCCTTAACAATTATGCTTTGCCTATAGCCGAGTACAATTGACGAGGTTTTCTCCCACTTCCTCCAAAGCTGGAATGCCCGATTTTGAATTCTGGGCCTTGGCGGATTATTAGAGTCCAACTAAGTGTATATAAACATACTAGGCATTGTTAGAATAGAGCATGGTCATGTCCTATGACACTAGGACCCTTAAAAAAGAATTCCGATAAGAATTTACCGGACGCGTCAAAAAATTATTTTTTAATTTTTTGATTTTTTAATTATTTCCTAAGTTTTTAAATTAATTTTTCCATAATTTAAATGGAAAAATCCCGTTTGTAATAAGTTAGTCATTCGGACCCCAAATTCAGTGATTGAAGGCTCTAACCTTAAGCCAAAAATCATTCTTGATCTATCAGCCAGTCAGATCTAACTTTCAGATCATCAATCGGACATACAACGCACATTTTCTCAAAAAAATCATTTTTGGGGAAGAAATGGATTATTTATTAAAAAATGATTCTTTTGGAGAAAATTTAAAACTCTCCAAATTAATCCAAATTCAGTGAAATAAAAGGCTAAATGACATGTCAATAGGCATTTATGATGATTGGAGTTATCATAACTCAACTTCAGTTAGCATTCAGTGAGCATTAAAGATATATTCAGTTAACGGTCTTGTCATCTCTAGCTAAACTCCCGAATTAAATGAGATGGAGAGCACTCATTGGTTTGATGATTTGATCGAGGAAGAAACTGGTGATTACATTAGCAGTGGATTCTCCTTACCTAGATCTGGATCCTCCATACCTAGATGGCGTCTTCACCTACCAGCTCACGCCCTCTCCTCATGCTCACGCCTCTCTCTCTCCACAGGGGCATCATCACATGTGTGGGTTGGTCTGTGCACTGGTTTCTGTGTTTAGGGTTGGAGTGGGGGCGCCTTGCCTAGGTGGAGGCCTCCCCTCACTCTTAACTCTCTAGCTTAGGTTTTGTGCTCTCAGTGTTGTGCCGAGCCAGTTAGGTCTGGTTTTCTGGTTTTAGGGTTTTGGGTCTTCTTTCATTGTATAAATAGAGGTTTCTTTAGCTCTATTGGGATGGATCTTTGATTGTAAACTTACTCTGTAAGAATTTGTAATTGCTTATGCTCATCTTTGGAATAAAATCAAAACTTTGGAGGTCCATGCAGCTCAGTACTTGTGGTGAATGAATTTTGTGAGGTGAATTTTGTCCATCTATTTCATTTTAAATGCTCATATATGGTCTAATCAATTAGTTTTAGAAGTCTACTGTTTAGAACGTGAAATCTTCCATTTACAGTTGTTAAGTTGGTTGATTATGCTATTTTATTTAAGATTTCATGAGCAAGACATATTCAGTTATATCAATGTTGATGAGTCTTTATATTTATTAGCATGCCAGTTGATTGATCTCACTGGGTGTTTGAAGTGTTTTGATCTTGGACAGGATCTACCATCTTCGAGAAGGGTGTAAGCTTGGTTGCATCTAGCTCATCTTCAAGATCACAAGTTTTTCTTTGTTTAACACTGGTTTCTCTGCAGGATCTACAATAACTTGAATTTCTCCAAGAAGAAGGCTTTAAGAGTCTTTGTTTGCTTCAAGTTCCATCTCATAAAGTCTTTTTTAAGTTTGTACTTTGGATACCGGTTACTTAGGAAGCCCTGGCTTACCTCTTTCCATCCTTTGGCTTCCCTTCCCTTGCTTTATTTGGCTTGCTTTTCCTCCTTCTTCTTTGCTGCCCTCTTTTCCTTTGTCTTCATTTAGTTCCCTGCCCTTTTTTTTACTAGTTTTCAGCCCTCTTTCTCACCCTTTGGACAGCCCTCTTTTTACCCCTTTATTGCTTTAGGACAGCCCTCTCTTTTACTGTTTGCTGCCCTCTTTCTTACTGTTTTGCAGCCCTCTTTTTTCCTTTAGGATAGCCCTCTTTTTTACCTTTTCTCTCTCCCTTTCCTTGGTCTTTCTCCTCTCCCTTTCCTCCTCTTTCACCGCTGTTTTTTAACCCTCTTTGAGAGTTTAGTTTGTAGTTTTATGTCTTTAATTTTTTTATTAACATATAACGTTTGAATTATTTAAAGATCTTACTTGCAGGAAGAATCGAGAAAAGCCCAAAGGCTAAAGGCAAGCAAGGAAGCAAGCAAGAAGCAAAAAAGACAAATTTTCCCTCTTCTTTCATCCCTTTCTCTCTCTATTCTTTCAAGAAAAGGCAAAAGCAAAGTCATCAAAGATTGTAAAAATTAATAAAGAGCGAGTGGGATTACGGCTCCCACACCTCTCTTTCCTCATTTGGGGGAAGCTTGTATCGTCCCATTTTCATGCTTTTTCTTTTTTGTTTAATAAACTGCTAATGGTAGAATAGGATAGGATAATTGCATAATCTTAAGCAAATTAGTTTATGTTTTGAAAATGAAGTAAAAATGATGATTTGATTGTTTACTTAGACATTGTATAATTTCTTTATTGTTTACTTACCCCCTTGCTTTCCTAATTATGGTCTTAAAAAGCCTGAAAGAGACTCTTGAGTAGTTAGATTTCCATGTTTTATTTCTTCTAAGTTTAACGAATGAATTAAGTCTTTGAACTTCCAGTAACACAAGTCAAGAGCACTCTCTATCGGAAAGCATACTTAGAACTGCATACCCTTGCATTAGGCATCTTAGATTAGCTAAGTCTCTTAAACCACTGTCATAAGACGGGGTTAAGAGCGCTCTCTGTCTGAGAGTTCTAATTAATTGATTTAATAAATTTGCAACACACACCCCATAATTAATTAACCTCGTTCTCTCCTTGCCGGAGTATGCTCTAACCGACCTCAAATCGGAGAACCCAGAAACGGCACTAGGATACTGGGCGGTCCCGACGTGTCTTCAACGGAGTGAACTTGGAAAATTCTCTCGGCTTTTTTGACAAACCTTCGTTTACACCCTAATCAAGAGCACATAAAATTCATAAAATCTATCAAGAGCACTCGCACAATCTAATATTCACTAGTTTGATTTCTAGACTTGTTATTTAATTCTTTGTGTATTTCAATAGATTGACTCTGTTACCAACTTTTTGTACCATAGTTGGGTTACCTGAGGAGCCGTCGGTTGACAAACATGTCCAATGTTTGATTCCAGTGTATCAGTTGATCCATCTTCATGTCTAGCCAATATTAGCTAGCCAGTTTTTCATTTGAATAATTTTGACCATGGCCCCGCGAGGTTTGTAATAAAATGTGTGTTACCAACTTTTTTGTACCATAGTTGGGTTACCTGAGGAGCCACCGGTTGACAGACTTGTTCAAAGTCTGATTCCAGTGTATCAGTTGATCCGTCTGCTTGTCTAGCCAATATTGGCTAGTCACTTGTTTATTTGAATAATTTTGACCATGGCCCCGCGGGGTTTGTAATAAAATGTGCTAGTAGGATATTTTTGAGTGGTTCGGTCTCCTGAGACGTAAAATCTCAAATAGGGTATTCCAGGGAGTTTTTTGCCCTTGACAATTATGCTTTGCCTTCAGCCGAGTATAATTGATGAGGTTTTCTCCCGCTTCCTCCAAAGCCGGAATGCCCGATGTTGAATTCTGGGCCTTGGGGGGTTATTAGAGCCCAACTGAATGTTAAAAGCCTACTAGACATTATTTAAATAGATCATGGTCATGTCCTAAGTCATCTGGACACATAAGTTTTTTGGGTTAATTTTTCCATAAATTAAATGAAAAAAACCCGTTCGTGATTCAGACTCAGAATTCAGTGATTGAAGGCTCTAACCTTAAGCCAAAAATCATTCTTGATCAGCCAGCCAGTCAGAGCCAACTTTCAGATCAGCAATCGGACACATAATGTCTTTTTACTCAAAAAAGTCAGTTTTGAGTAAAAAATGATTTTTAGTAAAAAAATGATTTTTATTAAAAAAAATGATTATTTTGGAGAAAAATAGAACTCTCCAAATTAATCCAAATTCAGTAAAATAAAAGGCTAAATGACATCTCATGGGGCATTTATGATGAGTGGAGTTATCATAACTCAACTTCAGTGATCATTAAGAGAGCAATTAATTTATTATCAGTTAGCAGACATGTCATCTCCAGCTAAAGATGAGATGGAGAGCACTCATTGGTCCGGTGATTTGATCGAGGTGAAGACTAAAGCTTGCACCATCAGTGGGCTTCCCAAACCTAACGGAGGCTCCAGCCAGACCTAAGGATGAGCTTACCCACATCACACGTGTGGCCTCATCCTTGGCTTGTTTTCGGTGCACAGGTTTGGAGTAGGGGCGCCTTGCCTGGTTGGAGGCCTCCCCTCACTCCCGGTTCTCCGGTTTAGGTCTGAGCTCTTTGTTAGGTGGCTAAGCTGTTAGGGTTGGTTTTTTGGTTTTAGGGTTTTAGCACTCTCTCATTTGTTAAAATAGAGGCTCTTTCAGCTCTATTGAAAAAAGATTTTGGGTATGAACACTCTGCCAAAATTATTGTAATATTTGTTTAAAGATTGGAATAAAGTTGTGACTTTGGAGGTCTTTGTATGAGCTATTGGAATTGTGGATTCACACCGTCTTTTGGTGATATCTCTCTTACCCTTCCCTTTTTCAATTATTAAATCATTATTCAATATATACTCTTGAAGGGCTAACAATCTAGTTTATGAGTATTTTGTTCGGATTTAATTTTGTTTTCAAGGGTTTTGCAGAGATCATCAAAGGTGAAGGACAAGCTTAAAGATCAAGCTCTTCTTCATGAACCGGTGGTTATTTTCATCTAATTCCTTCGTTTTGCAGGTTCTCCTAAGCGCTTCTCAATCCAAGAAAGAAATACAATAGTCAAAGTTTCTCCTTCCTTCCATCAACAAAGATTAAACAATACACCTGGTTACCGAACTTCCTTCCTCTTGTTCTCTTTTTTCTCTTTGACCTCCTTTCGTTTCCTTGCTTGCTAGCCCCTTTCCTTTTTGCTTTGTTTGTCTCTTTTCAATCTTTCTTCTTCGCTGCCCGTTTTTTGCCTTAGTTCACCGTTCATGTTCTTCTTTTTGGACAGCCCTAGTGTACCCTAGTTTATGCCCCCTTTTTGCCTCTTTTTTGCCCTAATTTTTGGACCCTCTTGAACCTTGTTTTTGGCATTTTTGGCCACTTTTTGTTTGCTGTCCCGTTTTGTTTTTTTTATGACAGCCATCTCCCTTCTTCATCGCTGCCCCGTTTTCATCATTTTTCATACTCCTTTGGCCTCATAGTTCGTTGCCCTTTTCTTCCCTGTTCTTGTCTTTAACCTTCTTTTTGTTTTCCTTCCTTCTTCCTATCCTTTCCTTCTTATTTTCAGCCTTCCTTTATCTTGTTCTTTTGTTTTCATTCAAACTTTTTCTTTTCCCTTTTCACAAAGTTCGAGAAAAATTTCAAGTAAAGAAAAAGCACTCTCATTTTTACAAGTTTTAATAATTGTAGAGTTACTTTGTTCATTGGAAAAGTTCTTTCAAGGATTAAAATCCTTAAGGCATATTGCAATAAAGTTTAATAAAGATCTTGTGCTTGAGTGGAGTTTTTAAGTCCCCACTCTCATCCTCCCCTATTTGGGGAGGATTGTGTTGTATTTACTTGTTCATGCTTAAATTAGATTTTCTTATTAATCTTAGAATACTAATTGTCAATTCAACACTTTTTAATTAAGTTGATTACTCAGTTCTTTTAATTGTTTATCTTTCTAAGTAAATCAACTGTGCAAATCTCTTGAATCACACCATAAGGTGGATCTAGAGTGCTCTCTGTCGGAGAGTCCAATCAACTAATTTCATCTTGTGCTTGTTTAATCTATTAATCCTCATAAGTAAGACTCTTGAACTTGCAGAAACACAAGTCAAGAGCACTCTCTATCGGAGAGCATCTTAGGTTTGCATAACCCTTACATTAGTTTCATCTAGATTAGCTAAGTCTCTTGAACCACTGTCATAAGACAAGGTCAAGAGCGCTCTCTATCGGAGAGTTTTAATTAATTAACTTAATAAAATTCACAACTCACACCCCTTTAATTAATTAACCCCCTTCCCTCCTTGCCGGAGTATGCTCTGACCGATCTTCGATTGGAATACCCAGAAACGGCATTGGATCTCTAAACCCCACAAGAGGAACTTAACTAAAACTTTTCCCCATAACCAACGGCGTTGTTCGATAAAGACCGAGGCATGTGGGCAAATTCCAAGTGTGGGCATCAGGCTACCTAATCTGGGCACTGGTAGTTAAGTTATTGAACACTTACCTTTAACCCCAGACAGGTCCGTCATGTCTTCGAACAGAGCCACTGAAGGTATTACCGGTTAGGACATCCAGCCACCATAAGTGAAGATCACAAACAAAAAACTCTTAAAACTTACCTAGAGCACTTGCAAAACCTAACATTCACTGGCATCTTTTGGGATCCACATATTTACACTGAAAGCATCTCTGATAAGTTGACTCCATAGGCACTGGTCCCATCTTTTAGCATTATTGATAAGCTGGGCCATTTGTCCATCAAATGTTTGATTATAAATCATATCTGTGAATGCTTTATCTATTTCGTGAAGCTCTCAAATATTTGTCTATCTTTCAATTCCGGTGATAGCAACGTGGATTGCTTTGTCTTGTGTTAAATTCATCACATTAATCATCTTAAATCACAATAACTCCTAAACAACACCCATCCGCATCCGAAACATCTAAAAATTAACTTAAACATTGAACCATAAAAAACTTTGTTAGGGACTACCCCCCTTGGCTTCGTTAAGAGTTAGCCTAAACGGAGGATCTAGGAGTAGGTGACAGTACCTAGCTCTGTGCTTGCCCCCAAGGTCACACCTCTCCCACTTTCTCAAGTGAGGAGACAACTTTTAGAAGATTTCTGCTGCTGGTGTGCAATCGGCGGACAACAATGTGCTAGTGGGGTGTTTTGAGTGGTTCGGTTTCCTAAGATGTAGAATCTCAATTAAGGTATTCCAGGGAGTTTTTTTCCCTTGACAATTATGCTTTGCCTATAGCCAAGTATAATTGACGAGGTTTTCTTCCGCTTCCTACAAAGCTGGAATGCCCGATTTTGAATTCTGGGCCTTGGGGGGTTATTAGAGCCCGACTAAGCGTATATAAACCTACTAGACATTGTTAGAATAGAGCATGGTCATGTCCTAAGTCACTAGGACCTTTAAAAAAAAATCGAAAAAATTTTACCGGACAAGTTAAAAAATTGTTTTTTATTTTTTTAATTTTTTGACTATTTCCCTAAGTTTTTTAATTAATTTTTCCATAAATTAAATAGAAAAGTCCTGTTTGTAGTAAGTTAGTCATACGAACCCCATTTTCAATGATTGAAGGCTCTAACCTTAAGCCAAAAATCAGTCTTGATCGGCCAGCTGTTCAAATTGAACTTTCAGATCATGAATTGGACACATAATGCACATTTTCTCAAAAAAGCTATTTTTGGGGAAAAAATGGAGTTTTGATTAAAAAATGATTATTTTGGAGAAAATCCAAAACTCTCCAAATTAATCCAAATTCAGTGAAATAAAATGCTAAATGACATCTTAGTGGGCATTTATGATGATTGGAGTTATCATAACTCAGCTTCAGTCAGCATTCAGTGAGCAATAAAATTATATTCAGTTAACGGATTTGTCATCTCCAGCTAAACTCCCGAATTTAATGAGATGGAGAGCACTCATTGGTTTGATGATTTCATCGAGGCAGGAACTGGTGATAACATTATGATCTGACAACAGTAGGCTCCTCCAGACCTAACAGTGGCTCCTCCATACCTAGGAGGCGCCTTCACCTACCAAGCTCACGCCCCTCTTCATCAGGAGGGCGTCATCCACACGTGTGGGCTCAGTAGTGGCTTGTTTTCAGCGCCTAGGGTTGGAGTGGGGGTGCCTTGCCTAGGTGGAGACCTCCCCTCACTCCCAATTCATCTTCTTCAGGTCTGGTCTTTCAGTGGTGGTCGGTTCGGTTAGGTCTAGTTTTCTGGTTTTAGGGTTTTGGGTTCTTCTTCATTGTATAAATAGAGGCTTCTTTAGCTCTATTGGGATGGAACTTTTGTGCTGGAGTTACTCTGCAAAAATTGTAATAAACTTTGCTTACATTTGATTAATAAGATTTTCGACTTTGGAGGTCCATCTCTCTTTGCACGTGGTGAATGTTCTATGGTTGAGGTGATACTATTCCTAAACCCTTTACTCTTTCTTTTTACTTGAATGAGATCTAGTTGTATGTTAAGCTCAAGAGGGCCACTATTGGCATGGTAGAGTAGCAGTTTGTAGTTTCAATTCAGTTATTTATGCAAAGTAGGTTCTAATCGTGATGAATATGAGTAGTTAGTTATACATAGTATTGATCTCGATTGAGTTTCCTTTGCTTACTTTTCATATATATGATCTCACTTGTATCTGAGTTTTGGTATTAGCAGGTCACAGGTTGAAAAAAGGTGTGAGTTCAGCTACATCCAGTCCAAGCTTCAAGCAATCTACCATTAAACTTATTGTAATTGCAGGGCCTACAAAATCGATCTCTTCCCATTCGAAAGAAAGTTGGAGTCTTCTTCCATCTCTTGTGTTCCATCCACAAAAAAACCTACTTCTCTACCCTTTCTTCTTTAAATTTTGTACTTGCTCATAAAATAAATCTAAGTTTCAAATCTCTATTATTTCAGATCTATTTTTAGGGTCGTTACTAGATCTAGTTTACCTTTTTAGATCTAGGAAAAAAAATTATGCTTCGCATGTAAAATTCAGAAAATTTTCTAAGTATAAAATTTTTTCAAAATTCTTTTTTTGTGCATTGTCTTTCCTACCATATTCTAACAATACATGCTTGCTGATTTTTTAATTTTGTGACAGGTACAGCGGAAATGCTGGCAAAATTTTGAAGAAGCAAGCCCTAAAAAACCATAAATTCTCTCTTCTTCTTTTCCCCTTCTACAGATTGCTCCAAATACCTTTCAGGACTAAAGAAAATGAAGCAAAAAGGAAAGCATTGTAACCAAATTAATAAAAAGCGAGTGGGATTATGGCTCCCACACCCCTCTTCCCCCATTTGGGGGAAGCTTGTATCGTCTCCCATTTTCATGCTTTGCTTCATGTTTTGCTTAAAGTAGGATAGAGTAGTTTATAATCTTTAGAAGTTTTCCTTTTTAACTTGATAGTTTATTTGCCAATTAGTTTATCATACATGAAAAAATGAAGAAAAATATTTAATTTGATTATTTATTTAAGCATTGTACAATTTCCGTTTTTTGTATACTTACCCCCTTGCTTTCCCGATTAGAGCCCTAAAAAGCCCGAAAGAGACTCTTAGGTAGTTAGATTGTTATTGTTCTATTTCTTTCATTCAAGCTTAACAAATTAAGTAAGACTCTTGAACTTGCAGTAACACAAGTCAAGAGCACTCTTTATCGGAGAGCATTATTAGATTTGCACATCCTTGCATTAGGCATTTAGATTAGCTAAGTCTCTTGAACCTTTGTCATAAGACAAGGTCAAGAGCGCTCTCTATCGAAGAGTCTTAACTAAGTAATTTAATAAAACTTGCAACACACACCCCTTTAATTAATTAACTTCCCCCCCTCCTTGTCGGAGTATGCTTTGATCGATCTCAGATCGGAATACCCAGAAATGGCACTGAATCTTTAACCCTGCAAGAATAACTTAATAAAACTTAACACCTCGTAACCAACGCACCGGCATTGTAGGGAATCTTCCAAAGTACTTCCTAGTAGAGGCGCCGGAACCCCGTTGTCTAAGCTTCTCTGCTAGCTGGTCAATCTCTGCGATACCAGCCTGGGATACTGGGTGACCCCGACATGTCTTCAACGAAGAGAACTTAGATCATTCTCTCGACTTTTGACAAACCTTCGTTGACACCTAAATCAAGAGCACATAAAATCCTTAAAACCTACCAAAAGCATTCGCACAATCTAATACTCACTAGTTGGATTCCTAGACTTATTGTTTTATTTTGCGCATTTCAGTATCATTGACTCCATAAGGCACTCGTCCTTGATTAAATTGGCATAATTATCTTATATTGATCAATTGTCTATGGTTCATTATAATTTCTATATCTGAATGCTTAATTAAAAGTCTGGAATTTTTACTTATCTTTAATCTCTTATTAGCAACGTGAATTGCTTTTGATTTTGTGTCATCTTCATAATAAGTAAACATCTTCAAATCATAATAACTCCTAAACAACACCCATCCGCATCTGCAACCTTTAAGAACACTTTAACAACTTAAAAGCCATAGAAACTCTTTTGTAGGGACTACCCCCCCTGGCTTCGTTAGGAGTTAGCCTAAACGGAGGAGCTAGGAGTAGGTGACAGTACCTAGCTCTGTGCTTGCCCCCAAGGTCACACCTCTCCCACTTTCCTAAGTGAGGAAACAACTTTCAGAAGATTTCTGCTGCTGGTGTGCACTCGGCGGACAACATCTTTTGGTGCCGTTGCCGGGGACAAATCTTTTTGTTCCTGGACGACCTTTGTTTCTTTTAGTTTTTTACCTTTTTTTCCCTTTTTGGTAGATTTTTAGTCCAATCACTCTCCGAAATTAGACTCAAGTCCACTTGGCGACTCCACTGTCAGTTAACACCTCAAGGTATTCCACTAGAAGAAACTCTGAAGGTTTGTTCAATTTCATCCCTGACCCTGAAAAATCTATAGGAGGAGACTGAACAAACTAGCTTCTCGTAGGATCCTTGCAGAACTTGGATCTGAGTCTGTTTCAGACATCCACCTTTTATTTCCAGAAAACTTAGAAAATTTGCAAAACAATAACTGTTTCCTTGACACAATGGGTGAGTTTTTTGCTCAACTCTACTTTACTCATATAGCAGGTCAACCTCATGACATTCCTGAAAAGGCTATCGACAAACCTACGACATATAATGGCACTGATGCCTCTGTCTCTGCTGAGCAACATCTCAGAAATTTCTCCAAACACTGCAGTTCTTATGTTAGGGGTGTTGATAAACATGAAGATGTATACATGAGCTTGTTTGCTTTGTCTTTGGATGGCAAGGCCTGCAACTGGTATGATAATTTGCCAAACAAGTCTTTTACCACCATGGCGGACTTCAAGACTGTTTTCCTTGGAAAGTTTGGCAGTAAAAAGGAACCTAGACATCTAGTAGCAGCTTTGACTAGCATGAAGAAATCTAAAACTGAAACAATGGATGAGTTCAATAATAGGTTCACTGAGTTGGCAAATTCCATCCCTGCCACTTATTCTCCTCCTGCAGCTTCTTTTTTGAACTATTACATTGAAGCAATAAGTGGCAAGATCAACTACCAGATTAGAGACAAGGATCCGACTACTTTACTTCTAGCTTAGGGTTTGGCCGTCAAAATTGATAAGAATATGCAGTCTTCAGAATAGTCAAACATCCAGCGTTACTCTAGGTCATCTGTTCCTCTTAAAAATGTTGAACCTAAAGGGAAGGAGACATCAAATGAAGCTTATGAGAAAAAGCTCACAAACTTAACTAAGAAAATGCAAGAAATGGAAAGGAAATACTTAGCGCAGATTAAGAAAGTTCAGAATAGGATCATAACGGTTGAAAGAACGCAACTTCCGCCACCTCCTAGAACTTTCCCTGCAAGGCAAACATGGCAGAGAAAGAATCCCAACCATGAGCAGAGGCCTCCTCATCAGCTAGAGGCTACTAACGTGGTTGAGCCTTACAAACCATTTTGTAGGGCATGCAGAGATTCCATGAGGAATCTGACCGTCATTATGCATGTTATGTCCAGGAGCATGGTTATCCCGAGGGGTGCGGTCCCAGTGCATCTGCAAGCGAGCCTGATTATATCAACAACATAGATGACATCCCTAGCATCTCCATAGGAAATTGACCACATGTTTATGAAAAGAAAGTTGACCACTTAACTCAATACTATGGTGAGATGCCTTCAGCCGAGCAGATCAACAACACTCAAAACTTCAAGGGAATAACTTATCAAAGAAAAGGGTCTTCTGCACAGAATATTCCTAAGGTAACAGCTCCTAACCCTTCCAAAGAAGTAGAAACTAAAGAAATTGTTGATTTAAGTTTTGGCTTAGGTAATTGGCTAGCAAATACAAAAGTCCCTGTTCCGGTCGTTGAATTATGTAAAATCTCTAGCCAAAGAGAGAGACTTTTGAAAATTCTAGACCCTCCAAGTAATCTTGATTCTCAAACTGAAGAAAGTCCTTCAAATCCTGTGAAGCCCCTTACCCCTAAAAAGGTCATCTTTTCTGATACCGTCGAGCGAACTTCAAATAATGTCTTTTCCGATCCACCTATAGTTCTACATACTAGGGACCCAAGAAAAGAAGATCATCCCCCTTTTTACGTATCATTGATGATGGGTGATCTTCTTCTACACAATTGTATGTTGGACTCGGGATCTAGTTCCAGCATCATGACCAAAAAATTCATGCAGCAGCTTGACTTAAGAACCACAAGGCAATACCAGAATGTATGTGCCATGGACGCTAGACCGGTTAAAGTCGAGGGGATGATTGAGAACTAGTTGGTTAGATTGGCTAAGTATCCGGATATCCAAATCACCATGGACATCCTTGTTATTGATGTTCTGGACCGATGGAGGATGTTGCTTTCTAAGAAATGGGGTGCCACTTTGGCATTAGAGGAAATTTTAACTCAAAATGGGCCTTTTAACTTTGATTCAAATTCCATGTCATCATGTGTTGGCCAATAAAATTGCTTTAAATTTGAAATACCGTATAGGTCTTAGCCACTTTTTTAATATAAATTTGGGAATAGGTATCATAACAAAAACTATTTTTTTTTGTTTGTATTTTCGACACATCTCCCCGTGTTTTTACTCAAATTTCGATCGGGAGAGCTCGTTGGATGCGGAATATGTCATCATCACATTTTTTCAGGTATTTCTTGTTTTTGGGGTAGCGGGGTCCGTCAAAAGTATGCCGAGTGGGTACTCGTTGGATGTGGAATTTAATTCCGCATCCAACGAGCTCTACCGATCGAAATTTGAGTAAAAACACGGGGAGATATGTCAAAAATACAAACAAAAAAGTAGTTTTTTTCTTTTCTTCCTCCAAAATTAATAAATATTATTTTATTATTTTAACTATTATTTTATTAGATCCGCGAGATGTAGAACAGTTGGTGGCGGGGTATGGTTAAGACGCTCCCTAAGCTGGAAGGTCACCGGTTCTAATCCCGTCGGATACCTAAAATCCAACCATGTTAAGGGTTGGTGCGGTCCAGGCCAGGTGCGATCCCCGGGTGATTTTGATGGCTTAGATGCCCCTGGTTCGTGGCCACTCAGCCAATGGCAACCCTGCTAGTCAGGGGGATTCCACCATTTGCCAACCAAAAAAAAACTATTATTTTATTAGTTCTTTTTAGGAGGCCCATTTTGAGTTGAAATTTCCTCTAATAAAGGATCAATTCAAATGGATTGGACCTATGCCATCGTACCAGCATCGGAGTTTTCACTTGTTAAGTTGTATTCTGAAAAGGAAAAAAGACACCATGTTGAAAACCCTCAAAGACCATTGAATGAGTATGCTTACCACACTAATGAAAATGGTACCTATCAAATCAACTCCATCTTCTTGGAACCCCTCCAATAAGAGATAAAGACTAAAGAACTTAGTGAATTGTGGAGAATGAATTTTCATGGTGCTTACTCTAGAACGGGCAAGGGGGCTGGTGTTGTCATTATTTCACCAGAGGGTAAGGTTTTCAACTTTGCTCTCAGATTGGAATTCGAAGCAACTAACAATGTGGCGGAGTATGAGGCACTTCTACTGGGCATTGAGATTGCCAAAGACATGGCGATCAAGTTGCTTAATATTAAAGGAGACTCTGACTTAATTGTACAACAAGTTAAGGGTCAGTTTACATTTAAGTGTCAAAGACTTAAAAAATATAGAAATGCAATCTGGAATACAATGGAATTCTTTGATGCCCTTAACATAGAAGCAGTCCTTAGAGATCAGAATAGTGCCTCCGATAAGCTTGCAGTTTCAACGTCAACTCTTCAGCCATCGGATGAGATGTTAGAGGGTGATTGTCCTTTAGAGATTAACTTCAGACATTTTGTTCCTGATAATGTTGAACATTAGCAGGTCTTCAAAGATGATGAGCAAATTTTGAGATTTATTCACAATGTCGATGAATTCCTAAACTTTGAAGTAAATGATCAGGAAGAAAATAAAGAATATTATGGAGAAGGTGACCAATTTAACAATCCTGTCCCACGTGGTCTAGTGGCCTTAGAAAACATCTTTGACAGACAGGACAGAAGAAAAAGCAATGTTGACCAGATGAAACCGAGGGATTACATTGAAATCACCATTGAGACAGAAACAGAACCGAAAATCATAAAAATTGGAAAAGGTACTTCTGAAAATGAAAGGAACAGCCTCATAAATTTAGTCAAAGAGTATAGGGATGTATTTGCCTTTACTTATGACGAGGTCAAAGCCTATAGAGAAGATGTATTTCAACATACTATTCCTTTGAAGCCAGAATGTCAAAAAGGCAAGCCTTTCAGACAAAAACTTAGGCAAATAAATCCTAAGTTAGCACCAATCATTAAAAAGGAGTTGGAAAAAATGCTAGCAACAGGAATAATAGCTCCTACAAGACATTCAATGTGGTGTTCTAACTCGGTCATAGTTAGAAAGATGGGAGTATAAGGATATGTATAGATTTTAGAAATCTAAACATAGCATGTCAGAAGGACAATTACCCCCTCCCCAACATGAAGACCCTCCTCCAACGGGTCACTGGATCGAGCATGATGTCGATGCTAGATGGTTTTTCTGGATATAATCAAGTAGTCATTCAAGAGGAGGTTAGGCATAAAACCAACTTCACAACTCCTTGGGGCACCTTTGAATATCTGAGAATGCCCTTTAGCCTTTTAAACGCAGGAGCTACTTTCCAAAGGGCCATGGATTATGCTTTCAAGGAGTTGATTGGCAAAATCATTGAGATCTATCAAGATGATCTTACTGTTTCAAAGGAGAAATCCAGCCATGTTGGTCATCTCAGGTAGATTTTCGAGCGATGTAGGAAGTATGGCATTTCTTTGAATCCATCTAAGTCGATTTTGGGCATAGAAGAGGGAAAGCTCTTAGGACACATCATTAATAAGGACGGTGTCAAAATTGATCCTAAAAGAGTAGAGGCCATAAGAAAGATTCCCCTTCCTAAGAATGTAAAAGCCCTCCAATCCTTCAATGGTCATATAAATTTTATCAGAAGATTTATCCCCAACTTGGTTGAATTAATGAAACCCATGCAGGCCTTACTTCAGAAAAATGCCAAGTTTGTGTGGACCATTGAAGGAAGGAAAGCCTTTCATGCTATAAAGAATGCCATTACCAGGCCTCCGATCTTAGTCAGCACAGATTACACGAAGGATTTCATGATTTTTTCATTTGCTTTTGAAGGCACTATTGCAGGTGTGTTGCTCCAAAAGAACTTCGAAGGGTTCGAGCAACCTATAGCATTCATGAGTAGAGCCTTGCAGAATTCTGAGCTAACGTATACCATTATGGAGTAGCAGGCTTATGCCTTAGTCAAGTCTTTAAAACATTTCAGGACTTATATCGGGTATTCTAAGGTTATCGGATATGTTCCCCACACTGCGGTTAAGGATATCCTATCTCAAAAAGATTGTTTAGGAATAAGGGGTACATGGGAGTCCAAGATCTAGGTATATGACCTTGAAATATAAGCCACTAAATTGATCAAGGGACAAGGCCTTGCTAGAATGCTTACTCAGAAAAATGAAGAAGCCATCGAAATGATTGCAGAAAACGATATCCCTCGGCCTACCATGACTCCTGCCCTTCAAGAACTTGATAACCATTGGCATTCAGACATCATTTTCTTCCTTCTCCATCTCACCTGCCCTGACCACCTCAAAGGACACAAGCGTAGGGCTTTGAGACTTAAGACTGCTAGGTATTTCCTTACACAAGAGGGTCAGGGTTGGAGGAACCCAAATGGTATCGTACTTAGGTGCATCAACGAACAGGATTCTAAGAAGATATTAGCAAAGTTTCACTCAAGATTTTGTGGAGGCCATTATGGGAGGCATTATGCAACAAATACAACTGCCCACAAAATTTTGAGAGCTGGATATTATTGGCCCACCATTTTTTCAGATGCTCACAAGCATATCAAGTGTTGCCAGGAATGTCAGCTTTTCACTAGGAAGCAGAAGTTGGATGCGCTTCCCCTTACTCCGGTTGTAGTCCTTGCCCGTTTTCAGCAATGGGGGCTTGATTTTATTGGGAAATTCAAGGATAACTCTAGCAACGGTTTTTGCTGGATTTTCACAGCAACCGATTATTTCACCAAGTGGGTAGAGGCCATACCCACTAAAGCCGCCACTGAGAAGGTTGTTATAGACTTCATCAAGGATAGAATCATCACCAAATTCGGAACTCCCCTTAAAATAACAACCGATAATGCCAAAGCTTTTAGTTCGGGAGTGGTAAATGACTTATGTTTTAAATATGGCATTATCCTATCCCATTCATCAGATTACTATCCTCAGGGAAATGGACTTGCTAAGTCCACTAATAAAAATCTGATGACTATCCTTAAAAAGACTGTTGGGGATAATAAAAGAGCATGGGATAGCAAGATTAAGTATGCAGTATGGGAGGATAGGATTACTAAGAAGAACTCAACTTGAAAGTCACATTTTGAGTTGGTGTATGGACTTACTGCCACCCTTTCGGTCAGCATGCATATTCCGATCTTCAGGATGTTACGTGAATATGGCACGGAACAGTAAAAAATAGAGCAGAGGATCAATCAGATTATAGAGCTGGATGAATCTAGAAGAGTTGTCTTTGATCAGTCACTCAGACATCAAGAAAGCATGAAGGGCACCTTTGACAAGTCAGCCAGGCCGAGATCTTTCCAAATAGGAGATACTGTTCTCTTATGGGATAAGAGAAGGGAGAAGCCTGGGAAGCATGGAAAATTTGAAAACCTTTGGAAAGGCTTGTTTATCATCCGCGACACAGCTGGCACCAATTCTTTTTTCCTTAACACCATGGATGGAGAAATATTAAACCTGCCCATGAATGGCCAACACTTGAAGCCCTTTTATTGAAACAAACTCCAAGATGACCAAGGGGTCATCCCAGGGCTTTTCTAAACCCATCCTTGTTGTATTTTTATGTACTTTATTTTTTATGTTATGTAACATATCCATGCAGAATGTTGTATCAAAATTTTTTACTTTTGTATATTAGCATTTGTATTATACTTCACTTATATATGCTAAAAAAGGAAAAAGTTTTATTTCATGTACTTTATTTTGAAAAAAACAAAAATATTTTTCTGGTATTTCATCATGGCATACTTTTATCATATACATGGGCCTGAGACACTTATGTTTACATGCAGGTACTAGAGATTCCTGGATTCTCAGGCACTCTTTTTGATCAATAGATCAAGCAAGTACCTGTCCCACAGTTGCAGCCAGATGTTACCAACTTTTTGTACCATAGTTGGGTTACCTGAGGAGCCGCCAGCTGACAAACATGTCCAACGTTTGATTCCAGTGTATCAGTTGATCCGTCTTCATGTCTAGCCAATATTGGCTAGCCAGTTTTTCATTTGAATAATTTTGACCATGGCCCCGCGGGGTTTATCACAAAATGTGCTAGTAAGGTGTTTTGAGTGGTTCGGTCTCCTAAGACGTAGAATCTCAACTAAGGTATTCAAGGGAGTTTTTTGCCCTTGACAATTATGCTTTGCCTATAGCCGAGTATAATTGACGAGGTTTTCTCCCACTTCCTCCAAAGCTGGAATGCCCGATTTTGAATTTTGGGCCTTGGGGGTTATTAGAGACCAACTAAGTGTATATAAACCTACTAGACATTGTTAGAATAGAGCATGGTCATGTCGTAAGTCACTAGGACCTTTAAAAAAATTTCAGAAAAATTTTACCGGACAGGTTAAAAAATTACTTTTTAATTTTTTAATTTTTTAATTATTTCCCTAAGTTTATTGATTAATTTTTCCATAAATTAAATGGAAAAATCCCATTTGTAATAAGTTAGTCATTCGGACCTTGTTTTCAGTCATTGAAAGATCTAACCTTAAGCCAAAAATCAGTCTTGATCGACCAGCCAGTCAGATTCAACTTTCAGATCATCAATCGGACACATAATGCACATTTTCTCCAAAAAGTCATTTTTGGGGAAAAAATGTAGTTTTTATTAAAAAATGATTATTTTGGAGAAAATCCAAAACTCTCCAAATTAATCGAAATTCAATGAAATAAAAGGCTAAATGACATCTCAGTGGGCATTTATGATGATTGGAGTTATCATAACTCAGCTTCAGTTAGCATTCAGTGAGCAATAAAGTTATATTCAGTTAACGGATTTGTCATCTCCAGCTAAACTCCCAAATTTGATGAGATGGAGAGCACTCATTGGTTTGATAATTTGATCGAGGCAGGAACTGGTGATAACATTATGATCTGACAGTAGTAGGCTCCTCTAGCCCTAGCAGTGGCTCCTCCATACCTAGGAGGCGCCTTCAACTACCAAGCTCACGTCCCTCTTCATTAGGAGGGCGTCATCCACACATGTGGGCTCAGTAGTGGCTTGTTTTCAGCGCCTAGGGTTGGAGTGGGGACGCCTTGCCTAGGTGGAGGCCTCCCCTCACTCCCAACTCATCTTCTTCAGGTCTGGTCTTTCAGAGGTGGCCGATTCGGTTAGGTCTGGTTTTCTGGTTTTAGGGTTTTGGGTTCTTCTTCATTTTATAAATAGAGGCTTCTTTAGGTCTATTGGGATGGAACTTTTGTGCTAGATTTACTCTGCAAAAATTGTAATAAGCTTTGCTTACATTTGATAAATAAGATTTTCGACTTTGGAGGTCCATCTCTCTTTGCATGTGGTGAATGTTCTATGGTTGAGGTGATACTATTCCTAAACCCTTTACTCTTTCTTTTTACTTGAATGAGATCTAATTATATGTTTAGCTCAAGAGGGCCACTATTGGCAAGGTAGAATAGCTGTTTGTAGTTTCAATTCATTTATTTATGCAAAGTAGGTTTTAATCGTGATGAATATGAGTAGTTATAGTTATACGTAGTATTGATCTCGATTGAGTTTCCGTTGCTTACTTTTCATATATATGATCTCACTTGTATCTGAGTTTTGGTATTAGCAGGTCACAGGTTGAAGAAGGGTGCGAGTTCAGCTACATCCAGCCCAAGCTTCAAGCAACCTACCATTTAACATATTGTAATTGCAGGGCCTACAAGATCGATCTCTTCCCGTTCGAAAGAAAGCTGGAGTCTTCATCCATCTCTTGTGTTCCATCTACAAAAAAACCTACTTCTCTACCCTTTCTTCTTTAAATTTTGTACTTGCTCATAGAATAGATCTAAGTTTCAAATCTCTATTATTTCAGATCTGTTTTTAGGGTCTTTGCTAGATCTAGTTTACCTTTTTAAATCTAGGAAAAAGTTTTATGCTTCGCATGTAAAATTCAGAAAAAATTTTAAGTACAAAATTATTTCAAAAAAAATATTTTTAAAAATTATTTTCGTGCATTGTCTTTCCTACCATATTCTAACAATACATGCTTGCTGATTTTTTGCTTTTATGACAGGTACAGCGGAAATGCTGGCAAAATTTTGAATAAGCAAGCCCTAAAAAACCATAAATTCCCTCTTCTTCTTTTCCCCTTCTACAGATTGCTCCAAAGACCTTTCAGGACTAAAGAAAAGGAAGCAAAAATGGCAGCAAAAAAGAAAGCATTGTAACCAAATTAATAAAAAGCAAGTGGGATTACGGCTCCCGCACCCCTCTTCCCCCATTTGGGGGAAACTTGTATCATCTCCCATTTTCATGCTTTGCTTCATGTTTTGCTTAAAGTAGGATAGAGTAGTTTATAATCTTTAGAAGTTTTCATTTTTAACTTAATAGTTTATTTGTTAATTAGTTTATCATACATGAAAAATGAAGAAAAATATTTGATTTGATTATCTATTTAAGCATTGTACAATTTCCGTTTTTTGTATACTTACCCTCTTGCTTTCCCAATTAGGGCCCTAAAAAGCCTGAAAGAGACTCTTGGATAGTTAAATTGTTATTGTTCTATTTCTTTCATTCAAGCTTAACAAACTAAGTAAGACTCCTGAACTTGCAGTAACACAAGTCAAGAGCACTCTCTATCGGAGAGCATTATTAGATTTGCACATCCTTGCATTAGGCATTTAGATTAGCTAAGTCTCTTGAACCTTTGTCATAAGACAAAGTCAAGAGCGCTCTCTGTCAGAGAGTCTTAACTAAGTAATTTAATAAAACTTGCAACACACACCCCTTTAATTAATTAACTTGCCCCCCCTCCTTACCGGAGTATGCTCTGACCGATCTCAGATCAGAATACCCAAAAATGACACTGAATCTTTAACCCTGCAAGAGTAACTTAGTAAAACTTAACACCCCGTAACCAACGCACCAGCGTTGTAGGGAATCTTCCAAAGTACTTCCTAGTAGAGGCTCCGGAACCCCGTTGTCTAAGCTTCTTGACTAGCTGGTCAATCTTTGCGATACCAGCCTGGGATACTGGGCGAGCCCGACATGTCTTCAACGGAGGGAACTTATATCATTCTCCCGGCTTTTGACAAACCTTTGTTGACACCTAAATCAAGAGCACATAAAATCCTTAAAACCTACCAAGAGCATTCGCACAATCTAATACTCACTACTTGGATTCCTAGACTTATTATTTTATTTTGCGCATTTCAGTATCATTGACTCCATAAGGCACTAGTCCTTGATTAAATTGGCATAATTATCTTATATTGATCAATTGTCTATGGTTCATTATAATTTCTATATCTGAATGCTTAAATAAAAGTCTGGAATTTTTACTTATCTTTAATCTATTGTTAGCAAAGTGGATTGCTTTTGATTTTGTGTCATCTTCATAATAAGTAAACATCTTCAAATCATAATAACTCCTACACACCCATCCGCATCCACAACCTTTAAGAACACTTTAACAACGTAAGAGCCATAGAAACTCTTTTGTAGGGACTACCCCCCTTGGCTTCGTTAGGAGTTAGCCAAACGGAGGAGCTAGGAGTAGGTGACAGTACCTAGCTCTGTGCTTGCCCCCAAGGCCACACTCAATGTTATCAGAACCAGATGGGTGGATGAACCGGCCCACCCCGAGAACCGGAACCGATCCGGAACCGGAAAAAAACCGGAGCGAAAAACCTGTTAAGCAAAAATACATTAAATATTCACATTTTCAATAAATATATATATATTCATGTGCATCCATGTCAATTCAAACAATTATACACAAATATGCAAAGTTTCTCATGTATATAGCAAGTAAGAATGTAGAAAACAACAACAGCACCGAGTGCAAATACATATCTGATGAAAAGTACATCCACACAGAGGCTATAAATGGCCTCTAAAGTCAAAATATAATGGTCAAAATTACGGACAAAAGGGTCTCTATTGCAAAGGGCATAACTTTCCACTAGAGAGTAGGATAAAGGTTCTGTTATTTTTGTAGAAACTAGACTTAAAGGTGCTTCGAATGAGTGGTATAATAATAATCATAATATAAATAGTTTAATGAAAGGTCAAAAAGAATGTAACCCTTCACCTTATGACCAGTTAATGCATATAAGGTCTCTATTGCAAAGGGCATAACTTTCCACTAGAGAGTTGGATCAAGGTTCTGTATTTTTGGTAGAAACTAGACTCAAAGTTGCTTCCAGTGAGTGGTGTTATAATAATAATAATAATACTATAATTAGGTTAATGAAAGGTCAGAAAGAATGTAACCCTTCACCTTGTGACCAGTTATTGCACATTGCATATAAGTATACTATCACAAGGTTCATTTTAACCGTCATTCTATCAATTCTTACAAATCAAACATTAATCGATATATATTCTTATAAATTTGCAGAAAAATATCTGTTAACTGGTAGTAAACAGGGACTATGTAGTAATGTACTACATTTGCTATCAGAGCCATTAATTTGGCCAAACTTTGTGGGTTAATCCTTCAGTCTACCAATCCAAATATCAACAATTCCATACTTTCTGTACCATACACCTTGGAGGAGATCTCAGCTGCTGTATACCGAAATTCTCAGTTCGTACACCTTCAACATTTAGGTAACAGCCGTACAATATACCGTACAAATCACAACTGCCATTTCTGTAACTTCTAGTTTCCAAGTTCCATACTAGATGCTCTGCTGCCCCTGCTGTATAGTGCTTATGATTTGATCAGACATTCAAACTTTTCTTAGGTTTGTATCAACAACGATCTGTTCTGTACATTAATAATGATACTACATTTGGGTTAATGAAATGTCAAAGAGCATCTATCTCTTCACCCTGTGACTGATTAATTCATG